>QANY01008582.1:705796-811527 GCA_003255025.1 Datisca glomerata
CCCCCCCCCCCAAAAAAAAAAAAAAAAAAGAGAGAGAGAAAAAAAACTCCACTTTTCTTCCCTTCCAGTGAGCATCAACTTATAAGCAACATCATGTCAATTTTGAGCTCTTTCTTCCTTTTTTTCTATTAAAAAATTAAAATCTCAATAACCAAAGACCAGTATCGGTATGTACAGTACTAGCCACATTTGCTGCTCGGGAATGGTTTTTATTTTAAAATTTAACGGGCAATTAAGTTGTTCAAGGAAAGAAGTAAGCTTCTATCATCTATAATTATGCTTAAATTTATGCCTCTCTCTCTCTCTCTCATTTTAAAAGACAGGAAATATTTCACCTTGATTGAATATGATAAGTCTTTATCCTATAGAGTGAATATTGATGATATTTCCTTTGGATTCATAATAATATTGTTACTCCAGTATACTTTTTTCCAAAGTTCTTTGCAAATATATCTACTGCATTGAACCCTATCTATAGGATGAATTGTTCAGTGTGTCCTTTTGACGAAAAACTAAAGATAGGTGATATAGACAGCACGAGTGCAAAGGACAGACTTATCTGCCTTTCCAAATAAACTGCTTAGTTCAATTAAAGTACATTTGCTAGCTAGTCCGAAATTTCTCACTGATCATTAATTCCCTTAATAAAAAACCTCTATTCCTGAACTAAACTCAAATGATTTATTCTGGAGGCATCTCGTTGTTCAAAATAGATTACCTGCTGCTAATTTTACGTATTTATTCATATCCCTCCCATAATCTAATGATGATTTATTGATGTAGATATGCTACATCAGTCGTGCCAATTGGTGCAATGTTTGCAATGACTCTTTGGCTTGGGAACACTGCCTACTTGTATATCTCTGTCGCATTTGCACAAATGTTGAAAGCAATTAGTGAGTTACTGATGATCCTGTCTTTTTCCATTCTGGTCAAATGTTTCATAGGCTTTGTGGAGAATGTTTTGCCCTCTAGAAATTGAAGTGTAATACTATGTTTCAAGCAATTTCAAATGCTTCATGTGATGGTTTGTCTAAAATCTTAATGCCTGTCTATCTCTTTCTTCGTCTATGATATGGTGATATCATAGGTGATCTAAAAGTTCTAGGTATTATGTAACTGTTCTTCCTTTAACAAGAATTCAATACATCTCGATTCTCAATTTGAATTTGCAGTGCCAGTAGCTGTTTTCATTCTTGGAGTTGCAGCAGGTCTAGAGGTAATGAGCTGCAGAATGCTATTAATCATGTCAGTGATTAGTTTTGGTGTTCTAGTGGCTTCTTATGGAGAGTTAAATATCAGCTGGATTGGAGTTGTTTACCAAATGGGTGGTGTCGTTGGGGAAGCTCTCCGACTAATTTTCATGGAAATTCTGGTTAAGAGGAAGGGTCTCAAACTTAATCCTATATCTCTTATGTATTATGTTAGTCCTTGCAGGTATGCAATGTATTTCATTACATGAAAGTTGTAACCCTTATTCTAGAGTTTGTACTAGAGTATGTTTAAACAACTACTCCACTGATATGCAGTGCTCTTTGCCTGTTCATACCATGGATTTTTCTGGAGAAACCAAAGATGGATGAACGTCAATCCTGGAACTTTCCTCCCCTTGTGCTGGTTCTCAACTCTCTCTGTACTTTTGCTCTCAACATATCAGTTTTCCTTGTAATTACGCATACTAGTGCCTTGACCATTCGTGTTGCTGGAGTTGTCAAGGACTGGGTGGTTGTCTTATTATCAGCACTTTTGTTTGCGGATACAAAGTTGACAATTATTAATCTCTTCGGATATGGCATTGGTAAGTATATGACAGGGGATACCTTTTCATATTATGATAGTATATGAAGTTCATTAAGATCAACTCATTCGAGATATGAAATGTGTAGCTGCTTATGAATGTTCTTCGTACTCGTTTACTCTGCCAGCACCCTAAAATGTAGCAGTGGCTTGCTGGAACCCGAGTCTTTATTTGGTCCAGGATGTGTGATGTATATGCCATTCCGAAGTGGTCTATTAATCTGCTGATAAGTCGTTTAATGACAGTTCCATCTATCACTTTATTGTGAAAGACCAGATTGGCCCGTTCCACTATAAGTACATCCATATTCCGCTGAGTGGGGTTCGACAATCGGTTTGAGTCAATGATTGAAAAACTTCATATTCCGTTGAGTGGGGTTCGACAATAGGTTTGAGTCAATGATTGAAAAACTTCATTTTCTTGATCTTAATTCGCGTAGAAATTCAGGAACTATGGTCCTAGTTGAACCGGAAAGACAAAAATGCATACCGGTGTCATAGAATTATTTAGCTTAGATACCATACGATTAGGTACCATATGAACAGGCCCGAAAAATCTTTGTGTAGCTTCTTCGATTTCTCGATAAAGATAAATTCGGTTCAGTAAGATTGTATAGAACAAAAGTACCTGTTTGTCTTATCACTGTTATCCCTTCTGCAGCTATAGCGGGTGTGGTGGCATACAACAATCACAAGTTGAAAAAGGAAGCCTCTCGAGGTAGCTCTAATATTGAAGACGCTCAATCTATGCCAATGGTCACACCCTCAACTGGCAGCAAATAGTTATATATAAAGAGCAATTGGTCAAGTCATGTGGGGTAAGTAACCGAAATCGTCAAGCAAAATTCTTGCTCCAATCTTAGTTAGTTTCGGTTTTATTTACAATGTTGAACTTCCTACTTCCAAATAAATGATAATGATCAATTGAAGTGATTGGTGACACATTCATATTATGATTGTGTGACGGAAACATTTAGTCCATATGCCATATTTCCAAGTTGTATCAATGAGTTATTAAGTTCTTCATAACTATCTAGTTGTCACCACAGCTGCTGCAACTATCGGATGCTTTTTGTTGCTGATAGTACTACTCAGGTTTAGAAGTGAAAGTATACAGTTGTAAAACATCACAAAAGACATTTTCTGAAGGATTGGACTTTCAGGTACTTTAAACCGTGGACATGATGGTTTGTTTGTATATCAATTGTTGATATTGTAGTCAAGTGATAAATAACTGTGTTTCCTGTTGAACTCGGGACTTCTTTCCATAGAAAGGCCAAGTTTTCACATAAGATATTGGGCAAAGTATATTTGTAAACAGTAAACTTGCCTCTGCCATTTGGGTATATGATTTGCCAGTGGTTAAAACTTAGGATCCGGATTGTGTGTTGTTGCTGAGCAGCACTAGACCAGATGCTTTTATCTGATCCGTTCGATCAGATCTCGACGAACTCGAATAAAGAAAAAAAGAGAGAAATTAATAGAAAAAGTAATATTTTAACGCAGAAGCCTTTGGGACAGATTTGGTCCGTCCAGCCAAATCTGGCCCAAACTATCACCTGTGGCTCGCTAAGTAAGGGCAGAGAGTCCCATCCTAACACTTATGTGTTGAGGGGAATGTCATTTCAAACGTTAGAGCTTCCAACCAAAGATGGTAAATATCCAGACTTGGCCTGAAACTCAAAATCCATGAGAGGCACATTAGCATTTTAAAGGTGTTTGTTTGAGTCATTTTGGCTCCCTCCCTATTTTCTTTTTCCTGTTATTTTGTGATGTACTTTATTTGAAATCATTTTATACTTATATACTTAATAGTATAAATTTTAGGGAGAATGCAAGAATGATCAATTTTAAATGAGTTAAGTGAATGACCGGATGATAAAAAATGAACAAAAATTGTTAAAAAAGGGAGTGATTATGTTAATGAATTAATAACTCAAATAATTTTTTGTGACATTTTTCATAAAATCTTTATGGACAAGATGTACTTCACATTTCCATACAAATATTTTGGTTATGTTCTATTTGACATTTTTTAAAGATTTATGTAATTACCCATCGTCACAAAAAAAGTTTTTGTAATTATACAGTATAGTTCATGTAAGGCACATGATTAATATAATAGTTGAATTCATGTTGAATTATGTACAACCTAGGATTATTCCAAATAATCTAATTAAATGATAAAAAGATTACAGTATGATGATAAAATCAAAAAATTTTAAATAATAATTTTCTTTCAAAATTGTTGTGATAGAAAGAATAACCTGAGATCAAACTCTATTTCAAGTGTTTGACTAAAAGTGTAGTTGAACACTACAACTGAAGTGTTTTAAATAAAGGGAGATGATAACAAGTCAAAATAGGACAATGTTCGAAGTTTGAAAATTTGATTACAATACCAAAATGGTTATTTTGTGGCATTTTGACTAAATTTGATTACAATACCCATTGTTTTACTATCACACCTCAGACACAGCTTCCTTGCTAAAAAAAACTATCTTTAATTCTCTTTAATTTTTTCTGCAAATAAATCCATTTGTTGGGCGAACCAACTAGTTTTAACATCCACAAGCCACCATTTTTATGTGTTTTTCTATTCAACCCATTCTCATGCACAATATTTGGCATGACGTGTCATTTTGATTAAATTCTGGGTGGGTCTTCTATTAAATACATAACTTTTTTTTTATTTATAAATGACTAATTCAAACATTGTTAGGACTTTGTATTAGTTAGTTTTATTTAATGTAATTACATTCTTTTTAGGTTAGGGGCTAAACGTGTTGGTGAATTTTGTGTAAAAAGAGGACTTAATTACCGCATTTTTAAAGTGTAAGTACTAAATTACATAGAGATGTTATTACAAACAAATCAAAATACTGGTGTTGTTTGAATCATCACCCCTTTCGTAATTTTCAAGTCTAATTTTAGTATTTATGAGAATTTAATAAATCGAATTCATAAAATTATTTGTTGAAGTCTAATTTTATAAATAAATATGTTTTCTCAAATGATATGATTCTATGACTACATTAATTATCAAATTAAATATATGTGAAATTTGCTGAATAAATGCAAAGACAATGCAAGACTTCGATTAAGTTTTTATTAAATGAATGATAAATCAATCAATAATATGTTATTTAACTTATAAATTAAAAATTATTTAATAATTAACTTATTACTTAGTTAACTAAATTTTAATTTATATCTTATCTAAAAATATTTTTCTTAAAACTAAATTTATCCATCCCAACTTCCCGCGGGAAAGCACAAAAAAAAAAGAGAAGAGAAAATGAAAATCGGGCTCAAGTTGATAGACGAATTAGGCATCCACCAAAAGGGCCTAAAGGGCAATTTTTTTCTTTCTTTCTTAGAAGTTAGAGATCGAGAAAGAAAGAGGGAGCGATGCAATTGCGGTGGTGGTGGTGGCGGCAGTTGGAGATTAGAGGAAGCAAGACGACTGCTTCCAATGCGCTCGTCCGAGAGAGTGACGACGAAGGTCGTTGATGGCCTTGCAATTGCAAATGAGTTGGCAGCCGAATCTACTGAGTCAGAAAAGGAAAAATGGTCCCCCACTCGGCCTCAGGAACCTTGGCAATACCTGCTATCTCAACAGCGTTCTTCAGTGCCTCACTTACACCCCTCCCCTCGCCAATTTCTGCCTCCGAAACCAGCATTCCTCATTCTGTATGTATTCCTCTATACCCACTCTTAAAAAAAAATCTCAGTGTTACTTTTTTTCGTAAACCCTAACTCTTATTTGGTCTTTTGGATTGGCAGGCGATTCCGCTTCTTCTGACGCGGAGCGAAAGCGCGACTGTCCTTTTTGTATTCTGGAAAGACGAATAGTGCGGTCTTTGAGCGCGGATCTCACTCTGGATGCTCCTCATAGGATCCAGAACTGCCTCAAGATCTTTGCCGAGCATTTCCGCTTTGGTCGTCAGGAGGACGCCCACGAGTTTCTTCGCTACGTCATAGACGCCTGCCACAACACCTGCCTTCGCTTAAAGAAGCTACGGCGCAACGACAGCGCTAATGGAAATGGCAACACTTCGGTGGTGAAGGAGATATTTGGGGGTGCCTTGAAGAGCCAGGTGAAGTGTCTATCTTGTGGCAATGACTCCAACAAGTTTGATGAGATGATGGATATTAGCTTGGATATTTTGCATAGTAGTTCGCTTAAGGAGTCTTTGCAGAAGTTCTTCCAGCCGGAGGTTTTGGATGGCAGTAATAAGTATAAGTGTGACAAGTAAGCTACTGCGTGCAGCTTTTCCTTGCTTCAATCTCTTATTTTGATTTATCTTTTATTTTTCGAAGTCGTGATTGAGAAACAAATGCTTGTTTAGCTGTAAGAAACTGGTGGCAGCAAGGAAGCAGATGTATATACTTCAAGCACCTAACGTCCTCGTTATCCAACTTAAGGTTGGTTTTATTCCATGCCTTTTTGTTATGAGTCTTTCTGAATATTGGTTGTTGTTCTCATTTGTTATATACCTTTCTACTCTAATAAAGGCGTTATTCTTGGATTGTGTTGGCAGAGATTCGAGGGCATACTTGGTGGGAAGATTGATAAAGCCATTGCATTTGAAGAGGTTTTGCCACTTTCAAGTTTTATGTGCAAAGCAAGTCGGGTATGATTTGTTCTAATAAGAAAGACTGACTTGATAGGATTTGTTGGTTGGACTTTAGTTGCTTATATTAGTTCTCATATTATAATATTTGTTCATGGTGTGTGTTCATGTGCGGACAAACCTAATGAGGTTAAAAGAAAATAGAGATTTATCAGTGATAGTAGGTTTAAAATAGAAGATTTAATAGCAGTCACCACTAGTTGTAAAGCTTATTAGGTGAAACAAACGATAAGCAGTATTTCATACTCTGAAATCAGTTGAAGATTAAATCCTAGAGCTTTCTCTTATTGGTAAAAGTATGAGTATTAGAGCTTAGTTTTATAGATCATTGAGGCTACGTATATAGTCTACGATAATATTGAGCCAGTGATTGAAACTTTTTGATAAGAATAGCTTGGGGATATAATAGCTACATAATTGTTTTTTAGTCGGGTGCAAGCTTGGATGCCCATGTTATCCAAAAAAATAATAGCTTCATAATTATTTCAGTTGAAATCTGGAAAGCTAAATGTGCACATTCTTAGGGATATTAAAGAAGGATCTAAAATCTTTAGATCTCCTATGGCAACGTGCTTCCTCAAGACTGTCAATTCTTGTGAACTTATTTAAGATGTTTAATCTTATCTACTCCAAGTTGTAAAGATATTTGCAGAAGAACTGTTTCCAAGTGGGTGTGCAAGATTAGGTCTTTAGATTTGGACTTTGTTATGTCTTCCTTTGCCACTTGAGAAGTAATACAACTATAAAATGATATCATTAGTCAAAAGGTGATGATTGTTGAAAGCACGCCTACAATTTGATTTTAGTAACCGTAACATCTGAGCGCATGTCGTACCGCTAAAATAAATTGTGGGAAATCAGAAAAAGTATAAGCTTTTAGTTTAGCAATATAATGTAAGTCTGGCTGGTAGTTTTCAGGGTTTGAATCCCTTTTATTACTAGTATTCTTCTTAGTGTTGGCTTGATATGGAACTTATGGCTTATGGAATCTGAATACTATTATAGGCTTGGCCTCCTTCGATGTTGGATGGTCTTTTACTTCATTGATTGCTCATGTATTTTGCTCATGGTTATCTTTTGATCTTGAAGTACCCTCCGATCATAACAAACAACAAATGAGTTAGATCCTGAAACCATTTTTAGTCACCCATAATTTCACCCAGAAGTAATAATTTTAAGTTGTCCTTTAAAGTCAGCTTGGATTGTATAATAGGTAAGAATGCAGACAGGAACATAGGATAATGTATAACGACATACACTTCTACATGCTACTTTTTAAAATTTTAAGACACGGATATGTTGAGGGACAGCTCTTTGGAGTGATGAGAATTCTCTATTCACCCGCTTCCCTTCCAGTTTAGTACACATGGCATCTCTGATAAATGATTTAGTACTTTTGTAAAACTTTCTATAGAGATGTACTCAACAATCGTTGTTCACGCTCAAGCCTTGAGGCCTGTTCTTTTTCGGGATGTATCTCATAAAGACACTAAAAAATTCACCACAATTTGGTGGATCTACATCAACTTTGGAGAAGGTTGAAGCATAAGCTGAAAAGAAGATTGTATCTAAGGTTTTTGATTTTGTGACCTATTGGTCAGTTCATATCATCAATCATACACCATCTAAAAATGTTGGGAAGTTTACATGTTAACGTCCAAATGTGTTTCACTTCCATGTCATGTAAATGAGTCACTGAGTCGGAAGAACTATTAACGATTGGATTGAAACAACTTAAGTTATGAAGACTTAATCGGGAAACTTTCAAACTTGCAGACTAAGAGTGCGTTTACCCTAAAACTTGTGGCAATTAGATGAGCTTTCTCTACAAACCTATATAGAATTATTATTCCTTTTAGTGCTCTCAAACTGGAGGAAAAATTGATAAAATTACAAGATAATCCTTATCCTCATTCATACACTTTTATTATCGTAATGAAATGTCTAATTTTTTTATAAAAAAAAAAGTAAAAATTAAGCTAGTGTCTAAGGTCAATGAAGACCCTCTTGGGAAAACAGATAGCAGGCTCTTCAACGCAGTTGCATGAATTAGGATTTTGGAGGCTTTTTTGTAGGAACCAAGCCATGATGTTTGTTGTTTTTTTCCAAAATTATTTCTGCTTGCTTGTGTAGATGCCTCATTAGTAATACTGTTTTGTTTGTCTGCTGTATATCTTACATGATTGATACGTATAAAAGTAACTATATTGGTATATGTTCATGTGTCTAGATAAATATACAATTTTTTTTGTCTGGATAAAATATCAATTTTTTGTCAGTATTTTGTATATACTAATATTGTATAATACTATATCAGCATATGTTTATATATTTTCACCTGTATTTTTTTCTTATTTATTGATTGCTATGCAGGATCCACGACCAGAATACAAGCTCTTTGGTACTATTGTGCATTCGGGCTTGTCACTTGACTCTGGACATTATTATGCATATATCAAGGTCTTCGCGAGCTATATTACTAGTTATTGTAATATTTGAAGAGCTACTGGTTTAATTTATAATACATGAAGAGCTATGTCAGTAGTATGCTGATTTTAGCTGTCTGCATTTGCTTCAGGATGCAGTCGGTCGATGGTATTGCTGCAACGACTCATTTGTTTCAGTTTCAACCCTGCCGGAGGTCTTGTCAGAAAAGGTTTATATTCTGTTCTTCTCCCGTTCAAACCAAAGGCCATTGTCTTCCAGCACAGTCCTTGGTTCCAATGGCTTAAAGTCTCATGAATATAATGGCAGTGAAGCATTAAAAATCCCAAAGTGTGCACTTCCCCTGAAAGTGGTGCAGACAAATTCCCAGATTGAACAATGTTCTCGAAAGGACATTATGACCGTATCCAAGGTCGATAAAGCGTCTTCTAGCCCACGAATGAAGTTGACTAGTTTTGGAAACTCTAGTTCTGGAAGATCTCCACTAACAGCGAATGGAAAGATCGTTGTTGACAAGAATCAATCTGTCACAATGGATGAAAATGAGCACCACTCATTAAATACTGAGAGAAGTGTGAAGGACATGAACGATAAGATACTTCTAATAAATGGGAATGGTGTTACTAACAATAAAAAGGTCGACACTGTTGATGGAGAGAGGCAGAAAACGTCCTTGTTAGTGAATGGAAACAGTACCATTGAAAGTCTGGGTATTGATTCTGTGAAACCAGGATATAATGATGGTAATGGTATGAGAAGCAAGGTGAATGCAGAGAAAGGGCCGTCTAACTTTGAGGTAGGTAATGAAGGACTTAACTGCAACTCTAGAGTCAAAGGGTCGAAAAGGAAATCACTGGAGGATTCTTGTATTTTGTTTCATAAGGATGCTGAATCTCAGGCAAAAGTTGAAGAACTAATGAAAGCGTATGTTATTCCTGATCAGATTTACTTCTTATTGCGTTTAACAATGTTCTTTTTATATATGTAAAGACTAGACTGATTTCTTTTTTGGTATTTGTATATCTGATCTCTTTATGTACTTGGATAATAGGTTGCAGCTCTCTGTGACTGTCATAATGTGATACCTAGATTAGAGCAAGTCATAGTATATTTGCTTGAGATTTATCTATCAGAAGTCTATTAAGGCTAGACTCGAAAGGAGGCTCTAGCTAGAGAGTTTATTTGTAAATGATTTCCTTGCTATTTGTATCTGGAAAATATTTTTTTTTAATGTGTTTGTGGTGCCCCTGGGATGTATTTTCTTCTTTTTGCTATTACAGTCCATACTCGTTCAAAGATATGGTTGTCAGATTCTGAAGAAGACTTTTTACCAGACAAAAAAGCGATTCTTAAAAAGACTAATTGGTAATGAATTCTTTGAGATCAATTTGCAATGTCAGCATGTCTGTCTATTTCATTGATTGCTGTCTTAGCCTTAGGGCTTCTCTTGATCATACTCCCTTTATTGTTTCATACAAAATTTCAGTAAAAAGTCATTTTTCTAGTTGGATTTATGTTTCAGTCTCTGTCATGTTATTTGGACATTAGCTTACATGGTCTCTCTCTGTCTATATATCTATCTATCTATCTTCATTTATGTTTTTGACACTCTTTTGAAAACAAAATTTCAGTCTCAAGAAAGAAGCTTCGTCAGTACTACAGTCATGTGGTTGGTCAGATGAGGTCTATAAATTCATGCGTTCAAGGAAGAGGTTATGTGCAGAAGAACTGGGAAGCACTCCAAGTGCTAATGAATTGCAAAAGTAAGTAACTTGAATCTTGGAAGTATTCTCTTGAGAATTAGTTAGATGGCTAACTGTTAGTTATAGTTTCATTAAAACATTTCTCATTTTCTTTGGCTTAACTGATCATTCTCACATTATGTATATTGACATGCTTCCATCATCTGGGCTTTCTGGTAGTATTTTGAGTTGCAGAAGAAACTGTTAAAACATATCGAGGAGTTTTTGTTTGGTTCATTGTAGTGAAATTGGAAAATGAACGAGAATGGAATAAAGCGGAACAAGAATGTTAGGAGGAATCAGTTAGTATGTTTGAGTAAGTGTCAAGAATGGAATTGAGACTCAATGATTGTGGTTGCTTGGAATTGAGTCAAATAAAGTGATGGATCCTAAAAAAGGGTAAATGACACCAATACCCCCTGAGCGTTAAGTCTCAATTCACTTTACTTTGACCTTTCAAAGAAACGACTCTTTAACACCCTCAACTTCTATTTTCGCTCACTCTTAGTGCCTGACGCGACTTCCATCAATGAATAGAAAGAAATGAGATCATGTGATTCCCACATGGTCTCATTAGGGGGCACAAGAACAATTCACTTACCCCTCTCTTCACTCTTCTCCTTCCTCGAGTACTACGTCTATTTGAATCAAGTATTTCACGTGGTCTCACGCCTGGTATCATTAGGGATATACAAATTGGAGGTAGAGATTTAAATTCTTCACATAAAAGAGCGATCACCAACTTTTCCAGAGGTAACATAACCTCTGCAGATTCATATTATTGAAAGTCTTCTCCACACTATTAGCATGTTCTTCAAGTCCCTCAACATCGGTTTTTGTAGTTACATAATCTTAAAATTTGGGGTTTAATTTATTATTCATCATACTTAAGGAGAATGTAAAGGGCAAAACTGTGAATGTGAGATTTTGGATTTGAAACTGGTTCAATAAGACCGATTTGATCTGGTCCGGTTTAGTGAATCCTGTTCAAATGGTCAGACAGGTATGGTCAAGATCTACAGGTCTTTGGCGTCCTTGACGATAGGGTTTTGTCAGAGTCGATAGATTAAGGTTAAGGATCTCTGAGTTGGATGGTGGTGGTAAGGGAAGAAGAGGTCTGTGATCTAGTACTTTCTATAACTCAAAATGATGTCTGCTATGAGATCGTCAGGGTGAAACCCTGTAAATGGATGGGAAAAGAGGATTAAACGATGAGCTAATTGAGTTTTACGTACAATGGGCCGGGATAAGGAATCCCCCAAACCACCAGAACACAAAAATCCTATAATTTTTTACAAAATGCGGGATCAAGAAGTGGACTGCCATGAAGAAAGATCAAAAACAGAAGCCAAAGAGAGGCACCAAAATTATATAAATCTAATAGAGTCGATATCCTCCCAAGTATCTTAAAAATGTCCATTTAGTTCTTTCCAAATAGACCAGAAAAGAGCTGAGACCTTTGAAGACGAAATTACTCTCCTTTTCTTGCCAAGACAAGTTCCCAACCCTAGCCCAGCTAGAACTTGCTCACTCCGGGAAGGGCAACACCAAGAAATACCAAAGCTCGGGGCAATCTTTTCCAAACCTCATCTGCTGTAGGGCAGCGGAGGAAGAGATGATCAATATCTTCCCTTTGTTGGAATGTTGTCCCACTTCGCCTAGACTTGCCCATTCTGTGTTAGTTATAAAGTTCTAGTACCCCTCTCCTTAACACCTAGGTTTTAAGGAGTGATCGGGCTGGACTTTTCAACTTGGTATCAGAGCTTGGTTGGGCCTTTGTTTGTGCCGCTTTAGTTCGGTTATTTGTTCGCTTAGTTCGGATTGTTTGGTATGCTGCTTAGTTCAGCTACCGTGTTGTGGTCCAGGAGGGTGTGTTGAAATGCTGTACCACATCGCCTAGACTTGCCCATTCTGTGCTAGTTATAAAGTTCTAGTACCTCTCTCCTTAACACCTAGGTTTTAAGGAGTGATCGGGCTGGGCTTTTCAACTATAACCACACATAATGCGTCTATGGGCAGTGCACCATATTGTGGGTATTAATCCGTCTGCTTTAATCTTTTAACCTTTCCTCAAGTTCAAGTGTAAACTTCAATAGTTTTTGCGGAAAGTACCATCCATGGTATCACTGATAGACATACACATTTACAATTGGTTCACACTTGAACTCAACCTTTTAATTTTCAGATTTTGTTTTTCTTTTCTTTTGTAAATTATATATGCTGAAAGTTTCATATTATCACAATTAAAACTTTGGATAACATTTTTTTTTGGTTAATCATCTCCTCTCTCTATGATCTTCTTAATAACTCCATTTTACTCTCTCATTTTCTCGTTTACTAGCCTCTAGGATTCTCAAACTCTTGGTCGGATTCATGCTTCTGTGTATTTCAAGTATAGTTTTTCTTGTTTCTCTTATTTTACTATATATAATTTCTTTTTAAGTAGTATTGACAATGTGCACCTGAAGAATGTGCGACTCATGGACAACAATGTAACTGTTCTGACTAGAAAGACCATCTAATATTAATTGTTTTTTTTTCTCATTAACACTGCTAGTTTAAGAATTGGAATTAATTTAGCTGATCTCATTTGAATAAATTCCATTGCATGGGATGCACCAGCTAAATTATTATAATTTGCATCAAGTGTATGAAGTTATGATCTAGATTTCCAAGGAAGTTTTCTTGTTTCTTCTTTAACCTACCTGGTTGCTAATGTAACCTCACTAAATTGTTAGCTAATCTGCAATGCAGGAATTTGCTTATTGCTGAAGCCAAATCAAATTTTATATCACAGATACCTGAGTCATTGAAAGAGGGCCTTATACAACAGCTGCGATTGTTTAGCCTGCAAAAGTGACAATGGTGGGTCATTCGTATTTCTTCTATTGAACGTGGTACGTTGAAAAAATGTCCTTGAAGATTAGTAAATTTAAGGAAAAATTCCTCGGATGTGGTAAATGACACGGACACCATTTTAGTTTGAAAAATGACTCAGACCTCCCTTCATGTTATGTTTCAGTTTAAGAAAAACCCCATGCCGTTTAAGTTCAAACCCACACTGTCTAAATAGCTAAAAACATTCAAATCAATTTTTTATATTAAAACCTGAATTCACCTGATTCATATGCAAACTCAGCTTTTCTACCTTAGTTAACACATTTTTAAGGGAATAAACTGTCATTTTTCAATCTAGAAGAGTGTTCGTGACATTTAGCAAACGGCTAGAGGAGGAATATTCCATAAATATAAAGCATCTGATTTTGTGACAATTACTTAAATTTATTTCCTCTAATTTGCAGAATTGTAGTCCACGGTCATGTAACTAGCTGGGCTGGTTTATACTTTTAATATTAAGTCATGACGGCAATGCCCCTCTCAACCATATGCGGCATATATTATATACTCTGGGCAAAATCATTGGCAACTGCAGGAAATTGTTCTCTTTCAATTTCAATTTCATTCCTTTGCCATTGGATACATTTTTTTCTAACTATAGGTATGCCATTGGTCCTATTGAAATGAAAGCACCGGTGTGGTACAGAAATTTCCTTCTTCGAGGTTGTGGAGTTGGTCTATAAACTCGAGGCCGAGAACAAATCAGGGATTATATTGATTTGTATAATATCCTTTTTGGCGGTATTTGTAGTATACAATCCTCATTTTTGGATTTTTTGGGCAAAAAAAGTAGCCGAAGAGTTAGCTGTTGATACCTATGCTCTTACTGAGTTAATACATCTACATATTTTTTTTGCACATAGCTTTACTTTTTTGCATATTATGAGTCGAGCTACTTCTAACAGGGTAGGAGATGCGTGTAGAAGATGATATTTTGGAATGTTTTTGTTATATAACGGTTCTGTTGTTTTGATCATAACAAAATAGAATGCCTTCGATGTACCTACTCTGTTATGTGATTCTGTAGGAGTGATGCCTTAGACAATTCCAATGAAGGCTTTACCTAGAAGTCTATAGGGTGGCTTTCTTTTGCTCTGACCAAGGCAGATCGACAGGAGGCGGTATACACGAGCCAACAGGTTTGCAAATCAGTCCCAGCAATCTGTTCATCTTATTGACGTGGTTTATGGTGGTCAGAGTATTTGTGTTGTGAAGACGGTCCATGTTCGTTTCATGGGGTTGAGTTTCCCTGCAGTTTGCTCTTGGGGCCGTCAGATCTGTTCTGATGATTCACAAGATGCCAAACTGAAAAACAATTTTTTATTGCAGTTGTGCCATATAGACCGATCTGAGTCGATCGGGTGCGATCAGATGGTCCTTAAAGAGTCGAACTGCCAATTGTTGGATTCATGAACTAGCGAGTACCCCGATCCCATTTTCATGTGAGGTGATTGGATGACTTGAATCTATGTGCATGTCTAGTTTGGAGGTCTTGAGTTGAAACTTTTTTCTTATTTAGTATATGGAAAGAGAGTATAGATTGAGAATACTCAGATCTCAACAATATTCTTCAAGTGGCCATGGAGTTGTATTATAGGAGATTCTGAATTGGGAGACCTTGAGGAATAATAATCTAAATATTTTTGCGTTTCACATATTCACACCATGGAGTAAAGATACCCGCTCTTGCTATCGTCATAATAACTTGGCAATTTGGTATTACAGTTTCATCACTCTGTCTCAATTGTGCCATCTACTTCTATTTTTCTTCATTTCAACTCTTTAGCTAAAATCTTTATGTCCTTCACTGAATTGTAGTACTGAATCATCTCTTAAAATCTCAGTTAGAGCAGGCATATGCCAAACGTGAAATTCATTCCCTCTTGCTTCTATCTTGAACACTGATTAACCTTGTTCCGCGTAGGAGGACGTTTCAATCGGATTTTCTGTCTGTTTCTTAGGGGACCCGTTGTCCACAAGCATGCCAAAATTTTTTGACAAAATCTCAGTTTTTACGGTGCAGGGGCGAGGAAATGACTTTTGGGGAGTGGTTGAACGAAAGTGATAAAAAAATAATTTCTAGGGTAATTTATCATATTCCTAATAAATTTCCATTACAAAAGCACCAACCCATTGCAAGGCCATTTTGGGCAAAACTACATATTTTTTGTCAAAGTCGGATTTTATTGTAAAGAAAGAAAATATATTTAGATCAATGAGAAGACACAAGAGTCGTAAATGGCAGCTAGATCTGGTTTTGAGAAATCTTTTATAGACAGCACACTGAAAAAAATAATTTTAAGACCCTCTATGTCAGAAATTTAGCCTTTCTATGGGATAAAAAAAAGAATAAATTGTTCATTTGGTTTGAAATTTTTTGGTTGAAATTGAGGATTGTTAGACTGGGGTTTAACAAAAATATTATGCTAAATCCTTGTATAACGAGTGTAAATCTTAACGGTATGATACTAGAGCATAATCTAATGTAGGAATATTTAGTCTCTTCTTATAAAAAATGTAACATTTCATAGAAAAAAGTAAAAATGTCCTAATTTCATTTTTTTTTCATTCTTGGGATCTTTTGAAATAATTTATCATGGGATTTATCCACCTAACCGAGTAAGCGTACCTTTTAGAAAAAAAAAAAAGATTAAGTAGGAGTGGAAAACTAATGCATTGAACCTAACCTCAATTGAAAAGCCAAACATATTTAAGATTCACGTAATTGGAATTTGCATAAAGGATTGACTGAAGATTGTCAAATTTTAAACGTAAGCGGTGGCATTAGAAAGCCTCCATGAAAATGCGTGGAAAAAAATATCCCTTGTCTCATTTCTTTACATACTGCTATAAATATTAGCTCTTCTTTTCCTGATTTAGTCCCATCTCAAAAAGAATCGTCTAATTATCATTATTACATAGCAAATGGCAGAAGAAGTAGTTTTGTTGGATATGTGGCTGAGTCCATTTGCAGTAAGGGTGAGGATTGCTTTGGGAGAGAAGGGGATTGAATATGAATCAAAGGAAGAAGATTTGAGCAACAAAAGCAGTTTGCTTTTGAATATGAACCCTATTCATAAGCAAATCCCAGTTTTGATTCATAATGGAAAACCGATTTGTGAATCACTCAATATTGTTGAGTACATAGATGGGGTTTGGACTCATGGGCAATCTTTGCTGCCTTCTGATCCTTATGACAGAGCTCATGCTAGGTTTTGGGCTGACTATGTGGACAAGAAGGTAAATTGTTTTATTTTGTTTCATAAATTACTTTCCCTACATGATGAGAGAGAGAAAAAGAGAGTGAAGATGAGAGACTGACAGAAAAAAGAAAAAGAAAGAGAGAATGGAGACCAAGAGAAACTTAAATTTATTTTTGTTATCTTCACTGTATATTTCGCTTTCTTCTAAGTATGTTTCTATCAGAATATGTTACAGTTATATTAAACTTCATAGCTCGTCGGGGGTACGGGTGAACACTTTGTTTACTGAACCGAACTAAAAATAATTGATTGGTTCGGCTGATTTTTTAGGGGTTTCGACTTGGTTCGGTGGGCAAACTAAAGAACTAAAGTTTCGATTATGTTCAGAATTTTGCAAGTTTTCAAACCCATCGAAATGAAATTTTAGTTTTCTATTATTTTTATTTTTATCATGTAATTATTACGAAGTGAAACTTTAATTCTCCACTATTTTTTCTAGTAATTTTGTGAAATTAAAAGAAATATTTTTTCTTTTTGTTTTTATTACTAAGGTCAAATTAGAGAACTGAACTGAACCATAATTTTTTGTTCGATTATTTTTCATGAACAGTTCAGTTTAAAACTTCTTTGATTTTTAACAAAAACTTAATCCCAATAGGACGGTGAACACCCCTTGTCTGGGTTTGAGTTGCTGACCTTCGAGGCCAATAACTTGTATGTATCTTGTGACATTAAAAAACATACTAAAGATATTGAAGTTGGTTTAATTATTTTTATATGCTCTAACCCTTTACTTTCTCTGGCTTATTAACAAGTTGATCAACTGAGTTTAAATACAAGAAATATAATAATATTTTACCATATGTTTATTTAGATTTATCCAATTGGGAGAAAATTATGGACAACAAAAGGTGAAGAAAAAGAAGCAGCAGCAAAGGAACTATTGAATTGCCTAAAGGTATTGGAAGAAGAAGTAGGAAACAAGACCTACTTTGGTGGAGAGAAATTTGGGATAGTAGACATATCATTAATTCCTTTCTATAGTGCATTTCATGCATTTGAATCCCTTGGTAACTTCAGCTTAACATCTGAATGCCCAAAATTAGTGGAATGGGCTAAGAGGTGCATTTGTAGAGACAGTGTCTCAAAGTCTTTGCCTGATCAGCTTGAGTTTTATGACTTAGTTTTGAGCCTCAGAAAGAAGTTTGGAGCTGAATAAGTTAAGACTAAAATAGGTTTCGGAGGTTCCTTTGTTTTGGTTGCCTTTATGTTGTTAATTAGGCTTGTTGTCACTTTATTAATTTCTTATTAATAAAATATAAGGAATTGAATAAATAATTTAAAATATTAGCATCGGTTTTAATCTCACACTTTGATATTTTTTTTATATCGTTGATGATCTGAACAGTCGAAGAATACTTTAATATCATTCATAAGTATCTGTGTTAATAATAATATAAGCGATTTTAAGTATTTGATTTGGAATTATAATGGAAGTTGGAGGACGTGGTGAAATAACTATATTTTTTTTCCTACCATCGTGTTATCTTTCATCTCTCGATATTGATATAAGGATAATTCTACATAATGTTATCTTAGTAGGAGAGAGAAGTAGAGGAGATGAAGAAAAAAATGTTTTTCTCTTCTCGTCTTTCTATCTTTTTGTTTCCTCGTGTATGATACACTCAACGTACACGAACTATACTAATTAACGGCCAAAAACTTACTGCTGAGCCCGAAATATGGCGGCAGCGGTGCAATTCAATTTCCTTAATACTTCTACATACCAAAAATACCTAAAAATTGAAGTAAAAAACAAAAGAATGATAGAAAAAGGCGAAAAAACAACAGCATATAAAAATGCTGCAAAAGAAAGCTGTTCCTCCCACCTTGCTCTATTCTTATTTTCATCCACCCTCTCTAAGCCTGTTGGCCATCGCACAGTCATGTAAATCTGCCAATGTGCCATAGACCATTTATTTTCCTCTCAAACAAAGAAATTTTTTGGATAACTCTGTCGTCAGTCGAAGAAAATGACGACGTTTAGGATTCATTGAACATGAATGACATCTGATTTAGTTTCCTTGGCAAGTGTCGAAAAAGTGCAAGTAATTTGTGTTCTTTGACACCACTGAAATGGTCAATATCTTCCTCAAATATTGTATCCAGCATTGTTGTGTTTTGGCGTTTGGTCACAGAGATATACTGCTTTGGAGCCACTTCTGTAGTGAACCTTGCTGCTAATAACTTTGCGTTTTCAAACTCCATTACAATAAACTTAATTTAGACTAACAGAGACACAGAAAGAGATAGAGAAAAAATAATGGAGAGAGAAGATTTTTGGTTGAGGGAAATGGGTTGTGTTCTTTGTAAATTTATAGGTAGAAACTAGAGAGAGTTGCGATAAGAGAAGGCTATACAGTGCCTCTAAAATGGTCGGTCGAATGTGGGGACTGGGGACCCATCATGATACATTATATTTATGTTACTATCATGTTACTAAATACTAAGCATGTGCTCTTTTTTCAAATGATCCAGGCCTACCTTGATTGTATTTGAATGATCATTAGATTGGCATACGAGTAGTGATCTAATGTTTTCTAATTTTTCTTTTTCGATGTTTAACGTACCATAGAGGTTTTCTTCCGGCTAACACGATCTAATTTTTCAACTCACTTTTCATTCATGATTTGATAAGACTTTTCTTAGTTAGAAGTTTTTATCGATAACCAAAGAGATTCATCAAGAATTCATCTTAGAATTTTATTAGAATAATAGAAATCAGCAGTAATGATACAAGCTTTCGAGAGGTTTGTTCTCTCCTATTCCAAACTTTTGAGAGAGTTGGTCTCTCTACAAGAGTTTAGCTCAATAATTTTCTCCACACCCTCAAATTTGACTTTTAGTCATATTTATACAATATGGATATAAGAGATAACTAATTTATAGGTGAAAAGACATAAAAGGACACATGAAGTATAATCCCTCATAATAAACTAATTTTCAACTAACAAACTCACTTATTCCTCCTAAAATAAGTATATTGGACCTAGGGCCTATAATTAGCCCCCCCCCCCCCCAACCTCAAGACCTTCACCTTGTCCTCAAGGTGGAATGCTGGAAATTGGTGTTGAATGGTAGAAAAATATTCCCAAGTAGCTTCAAAATTCGGTAATGACTTCCATTTTATCAAAACTTATGTTTCACCCGTTGGAGCATTGGATTTTGATCATTGCTGCAACACGTCTTTTGGTTCCACCCTTAGTTCTAACTCTGCTATGAGATGTGGTGGCACGGTTGATGAGGAGTTGGCATCTCCCAGGGCTTGGCGGAGTTGTGATACATGGAAAACATGATGAATGCTAGTGGTAGCTGGTAGGTCCAACTTGTATGCTACGCTTCCAACTCTTTGTGTAATCTGAAATGGCCCGTAATACCTTGTTGACAATTTTTCATTGCTCCTCTTTGTGTAATCTGTTGGTAATGTCTGATTTTGATAAACACTTTATCACTAACGTAGAATTCTTCTACTCTCCGTTTAGAATCTGCATGTTGCTTCATTATTTGTTGAACCCGCAATAAGTGCATACGAAGATCATCAAGGACATCATCTCGGGTCTCTAAAATATCCTCCATTAAAGATACAATCGTTGTCCCCTTCTTATATCGAATAATGGGTGGTGAATCTCTCACATATAACACCTTGAATGGTGTGTGCTTTAGCGAAGTATGGTAGGAGGTATTATACCAATACTCCACCCAAGCTAGCCATTTAGACCATTTCTTTGGTTGCTCGTAGGTGAAGCAACAAAGATACGTCTCCAAACACCTATTAAGCACCTCGAATTGGCCATCCGTATATGGATGGTATGTTGTACTTCGCTTGAGCCTTGTCCCTTAGAGTTTAAATAATTCCTTCCAAAATTGGCTTAAGAAAATCCAGTCTCTATGTGTGATAATAGATTGAGGAATGCCATGTAGCTTGAAGATCTCTCTCATAAACTAGTCAGCCATTGTAAATGCAGTAAACGGATGCTTCAGCCGTAAAAATAAGCATACTTGCTCATTCTATCCACTACAAATAATATAGTATTCCAACCATCTAACTTTGGTAATCATTTGATGAAGTCCATGGTAACCTCATCCCAAACTTGTGCTAGTAAGGGAATGGGCTATAGGAGACCGACTGAGGAGGTTGTCATATGCTTGTTTTGTTGGCATACTGTGCAATCACAAACATGATTTTGAACATCTTGTTTCATTCCTTCACAAAACAGTTTGGCAGCCACTATTTTGTAAGTTTTTAATTCCCTTGAATGTCTTCCTATGGGAGTGTTATGAAAATTCGTCAAAATGTTTGGGAGCACCTTGGAGGTCTTAGGAATCACTAACTGGTTTTATAGTACAAAATGTCATCTTGCACCGTAAAACCGTGATGTTGTTGCTTGTCGGTTTGAAAATCCTCTTTGAGTCGTGTGAGTAATGTGTCAACCCCTATTTCCTTCTTAAGCTCCGGCCAATGTTGCCATTCAGGTATCCCCATGGTTGACAATTCGCCAATTATCGACTGTCTAGAGTGCATCACTACCATATTGCTAGCACCACACTTGTACTCAATGTCAAAGTTTATCCCCATCAATTTAGAGACCCACTTTTGGTATTCTGAGCCAATTACCCTCTGTTCCAGCAAGTATTTGAGGCTTTACTGATTTGTTCTTACCACAAATTTATGCCCCACTAAATATGGTCGACACTTGATCACGGTATAGACTATGGCCATGAGTTCTCTTTCATAAACTAATTTCTTCCGTGCTTGAGCCCCAAGAACTTAACTGAAATATGCTATTGGCTTTTGATCTTGCAATAGCACGGCTCCTAACCCATTACCCGAGGCATCGGTTTCAACAGCAAACGGCTTGCTGAAATCAGGTAGGAATAAGATGGGCACATTGGCCATGGCATTTTTAAGCTCATAAAATGTTGTTTCTGATGTTGAAGTCCATCCAAACTGATCCTTTTTTAATTGGTCAGTCAATGGTTGGGCCACTCGTGCACAGCCAGCCATAAATTTTCGGTAGTATCCGATAAGACCTAGAAACCCCCTCGATTCCTTGAGATTCCTTGGTGTTGGCCAGCGTTGTATAGCTCTTATCTTTTCTGGATCGGCTGCCACCCCTTCCCTAGATATGATGTGCCCAAGATATGCTACCTTGTAGCGTCCAAACTCACATTTGTTTCTATTGGTGTAGAGTTTGTGTGATTCTAAGATGCCAAGCATAATATCGAGATGTTCTTGATGCTTCTCCCCAGTTTTCTATAGACGAGGATGTCATCGAAGAATACTAGAATGTACTGGCAGAGATATGATCAGAAAATGTCATTCATCAATGACTAAAATGTTGGTGGTGCATTTGTAAGTCCAAAGGGCATTACAAAAAACTCACAATGTCCATAATGCGTCCTAAACATTGTTTTAGGCACATCCTCCCTCTTAACTTTAATCTGGTGATACCCTGATCTCAAGTCCAATTTAGAAAAAATTACAACTCCATTTAATTAATCAAGAAGCTCATCAATTATGGGAATCGGATACTTATCTACTATTGTAGCCTGGTTTAGGGCACGGTAGTCCACGCAAAACTGCCAAGATCTATCCTTTTTCTTCACTAAGAGCACGGGGCTAGAGATGGACTGTTACTAATTTGGATGATCCCCGTTTTGAGCATTTCTTGGATCATCTTTTCAATTTCATCCTTCTAAAAATACGAATAATGATACGGTCGCACGCTAATAGTGGTTATCTCGGGATGTAAGGTAATATCATGCTCATGAGTGTGTGATGGCGGCAATCCTTTTGGCAGTGAGAACACTTATAGATGTTTGGAAAGAATGCTTTGCAAGAATTGGGAAACCACTCCATCTTGCTCATCTTTTGTCACCAAGTGGTTAAGCTCAACTATGGCCCCATTCTTCTAAGCTTATATAGTCTTCAACATTATTTTAAATGAAACCAATGTCCTACCAATAGAAGGATCACCTTGTAGAACTACCCGTTAATTTCATAGCTAAAGAAATTCCATGGTCTATAGCTTCCAATCTGTATGGGTCATCCCCAAAGTAGCCAGCCATTGTAGCCCCAAGATCATGTCCGAGCTACCTAATTTTAATGGCAAGAAATCATCCCAAACTTTCAGGCCCTGAAAACGTACATTCACCCCTTCAAAAACACCATCATTCTTGACAGAGTCATTATTTCTCATAGCAATCTATACTCTCTAATTTTGGTGACTGGAATTTCTAATTTCGACATAATTTCTTTACAGATGAAGTTGTGTGTGGCCTTGGGATCAATTAAAATAATTACCCTGCAAGATCCAATCTTCCTCTTTAGTTTCATTGTCTTAGAAGTTGAAAAACCAGCAACGGAGTTCAAAGAAACCTCCATTTTGTCACTGACCTCCGTGGAATCTAGTTCGGCCAAGGTATCCCCTTGTTGTTCCTCCAATGAATTTTCCTCATCCTCCTCATGGAGCAGCAGAACATTCATTTCTTTTTAGTTACATCGGTGATTCTCTTGACTTCACCGACAGGTTTTGAGACTATGGTTCTCCCTCCAGAGCTTTCTTTAATTGCACTAGCAAACCGTAATGTGGTTTGGTTGTAAGAATTACTCCTCGGCGCGAGGTATCCCACACTATAAGAAAATGATCTTTTAGCGAATAATTTTTTAGCCACTTAAATAAATTCGTGGCTAAAAGCTTGTTTTAGTGACCAACTTTTTAGTTGGTCGTGAAAGGCTAGATATTTTACCAGGTAAAAAATAGAAAGTACGCGTGAAATGTTTCGTGGGCTTTTGCCAAATTTTTTTTAAACAATTAATTTTTTAGTTGGTCGTTAAAGGTCTCACTACAAAAAACAGTGGCAAAGGGGTTTGGTGTACAAACCAGTAGGCTTCCCTTAATCTCTCATTTCTCTGCTTCCCCTCTCCTTTCAAGCCCTTGAAAAAACATGTTTCCCTCTCTCACCTCCTTGGTCCGTCTCCGCAGTAAAGCTCATCCGCGACCGAGTTCGTCCGCAACAGAGAGCTCCTCCTCGACTGAATTTATTCGTGACAGAGAGCTCATCCACCTGTTTGTGGCTCCTTCATCACTTCGAGAGAGCTCCTCCATCAGTTCGTGGCTCCTCCTGGTACTTCTCTTCTCCTAAGATCTGTAGATAGAGTTATACGAAGGGGGAAATTATTTTAAACTGAAGCAGATATGAGGTTTTTTCTTTCTATTTGGGGTTTCCTTTTCTATCTATCTTTTATACTTAATCAGAATAATTAATGGCACTTATGTTCTTGGTTTATCGATATTGGTTTCTATTAAACAGTTAAATGCCCCCCCGTCTGTAAAGATTCTAGTTATTAAATGATTTTAACTTGTGGGCTGTGCTTTTTACTTATCAGGGTAGTGTGATCTCCCATCACGCTGCACTGGTTTCTTTTGTTTACTTGATTCCATTATTGGGCATATCGTTAGCTGCTATAGAATCTTCTAAGAACGTAACCTAGATTATCTTATCTCTTCCACTTTGGCCAAAGCGTTTCTAGTTTAGCAATGTCGTCAAGCCATTGACTCTTTCATTTTTTCTCAACAAACATAATAATCAAATGTATAATTAGTTTTTATTTTTTTTAACATTGTGTAAAGAGTTGATCTTCATCATATAACTTTTCAATGGTCTAGATTAGATCCTTGACCCTAATATCTAGAGAGTACAAAAGTATAAAAATTAAGAATATATATGTACTAAGTGTTGTAATTTTTGAAAAGGGAAGAAGTGAAGATATTTTGTCTTTTAAATGAAACTGACATTCTTTTATTGAGTCAAACAATAATAAAACTTCTTAGTTATAAACTATTAATGAAAAAGGAGGTTGTAAAACCATTCCTAACTCATTTTACACTCTCTTTTCTCTGTCTAGAAAAAGCCATCAACACCTTCTCATACATATAAACTCCAGCTAACCTTAAAGCTTACAGAAACACAAACTCCCCTCGTCTTCTCTCTCTCTAGCTTATATGTGTAGAGGTTTAAGTTAACATGAAATTAAGAGTTTTATTGTTTAAATTCTTCTTCTTTAATTATAGGATTTTTCCGCTCTCTACACAAATTCTATATACCCATTTTCTCTTTGAGCTTATTATAAAAATACCTTCAATAGTAGCACGACGACATCCTTATAAGGGTGTATCACATGATGATTGGAATTGGCTATGCACAGTTTGGAAGACGGAGAAATCTGAGGTAATTCCTATTATCAAAGCTTATTTATTATATTTTGATTATTTGACTAATTATTTCAATCATAAAATTCATTTATTATAGGCACGCTCAAAAACCAATTCTCAAAACCGTCAAAACCTTCCATACAATCATAATGGAGGGAATTTACCTTTTATTGATTATCGATTTCGTCAAGTGAATCAAAATATTATTTCAGTACTCTTAATAATGTTTAGTTTATAATAATTAATGCCTCAATTTTTGTTGCATTTTGGATATGAGTCTTCAACTGGGGTAGCGCCTACTCGAATTAAAATATTTTACAACACGCATTTCAGTGTTGTAAAAGGTTGGTAGAATGATACGACTCATGAAAGATATGTGAGTAACCCTTCTTGAATATCTTCTAAATTGATACTCCTCGTCTTGATAATAGTTTTAGTTTCAATGTGGGTGTGGGGGGGCTTTTCAGTTTGTATCTGAGCGTGCTTGATGATGATGTTTGAATATTTTCTAAATTGATGCTCATTGTCTTGATAATAGTGTTAGTTTCAATGTGGGTGTGAGAGGGGTTATCACTTTGTATTTGAGCGTGTTAGATGATTTTTGAATATTTTCTAAATTGATGCTCCTTATTTTGATAATAATGTTAGTTTCGTGTGTGGGGGAAGTTATCACTTTGTATCTGAGCGTGTTAGATGATTTTTGAATATCTTCTGAATTAATGCTCATTGTCTTAATAATAGTGTTAGTTTCAATGTGTGTGTGTGGAGGGGGTTATCATTTTGTATCTGGGTGCGTGAGATGATTTTTGAATATTTTCTGAAATGATGCTCCTTGTTTAAAGATAATGGTGTTAGTTTCAATGTGTGTGTGGGGAGGGGGTTATCACTTTGTATCTGAGCGTGCATGATAATGATGTTTGAATATTTTCTTATTGATGCTCCATGTCTAAAGATAATAGTGTTAGTTTTAATTTAAAAAATGGCTCATTGTGATGTTACACAGGAACACATGTGTGCTTTGCGAGGTGGGCCTATCGCTGATGATACCACACATCGCTCCGAATAAGAGATAGTTGAAGAAATCCTTGGGCGAAATAAAGGTCTTGGACATGGAGCTCCACCGACATCTTCCAAGAAAAAGAGTCGAGTTGATGATGATGCTTAAATATTTTCTGAATTGATGCTCATTGTCTTGATAATAGTGTTAGTTTCAATGTGGGTGTGGGAGGGGTTATCACTTTATATTTGAGCGTGTTAGGTGATTTTTAAATATTTTCTGAATTGACACTCCTTGTCTTGACAATAATGTTAGTTTCGTGTGTGGGTCTATGTGAGGGGAGTTATCACTTTGTATCTGAGCGTGTTAGATGATTTTTGAATATCTTCTGAATTGATGCTCATTGTCTTGATAATGATGTTAATTTCAATATGTGTGGGGGGGCTTATCATTTTGTATCTGGGCACATAAGATGATTTTTGAATATTTTCTAAATTGATGCTCCTTGTTTAAAGATAATGGTGTTAGTTTCAATGTGTGTGGGTGGAGGGGTTATCACTTTGTATCTGAGCGTGCATGATGATGATGTTTGAATACTTTCTTATTGATACTCTCTGTCTAAAGATAATAGTGTTAGTTTTAATTTAAAGAGTGGATCATTGTGATGTTACACAGTAACGCATGTGTGCTTTGCGAGATGAGCTCATCGTTGATGATACCACACCTCTCTTCGAAGAAGAGATAGTTAAAGAAGTCATCGGGCGAAATAAAGGTATTGGACATGGAGCCTCACCGATATCTTCCAAGAAAAAGAGTCGAGTTGGAGTTGAAAATATGGAACTAAAAAATACAAATCAAGTCGATGGAGAGCCAACTACAAAACTTACTTGATTGGGCTCGTCAAAATAGTTTTTCATCTCCTGACGATGACTCAACAGCAGAAACATGAGTTATAGAATATTTGTTAAGTTTTGTAGTTGTAACATCAAATTTTAAATACTCTCTTTTTATTTTTCTTTGGATACATGTGTGAATCAAATCCTATAATGAATTATGATTCGGGAATTTTTTCATGAACTATTATATTAATGATATATATATATATATATTCTTAGAAAAATATCGGGTTTGATAAGTTTTTTGATGATATTAATTTCTATTACAGGTGATATTAATTACTATCACAACATTTTGAGAATGTAAAATTTGGTCGCAAAAAATATTTCACAACAAAAAAAATGGTGGCAAAAGATTTTTGCGACGAAACTTTTTTTGGCCGCAAAGTTTTTTGTGACGAAAAGAAAAATTGGTCGCAAAAAGGCTTTTGCAGCGAAATTTTTTTTGATCGCGAAAAACCTTTGTCGACCAAATTTTTTTTCGTCGCGAAAGCCTTTTGCGACCAGTTTTATTTCGTTTCTCTCTCTCTCGACCAGTTTTATTTTCATCGCGCAAGCCACGACCAATTTTTTTCGCCGCTAAAAGCTAATGCGACGAGATCCAAAAACTTTAGCTGACAAAGAAAAGGCGATGAAGTTCGCGACGAACTTATGTTCTCCACGAAAGCCTTTCGCGATGAATTTTTGGCGTTTTAGCGACCAAAATGTTGGTCTCTTAATCCCTTGTTTCTTGTAGTGCCGCTGGAGGTTTGTGTTGAGTAGCTACTTTTAATTTCTCCTCAATACTTTGTGATGTCTTCATTGCCTCATCTATATTTCTTGGTCGATGGATCCTTAATTCAGTCATGATTTCTAGGAGCAGTCCATTGATAAAAGTGTCCAATTGCACTTCACTTGATAATTTGTCCAATGGAGCCAACATTCGAATGAAACTTTTCTTATATTCCAGCATGAATCCTTGTGTAATGGCAAAAAACTTATCATATAATGACCCTATTTGTGTATCTCGGACATGCCTCAACACCATTCACTTCATTTCCTCCCAACTCAGGATGGCTCGCTTCTTATTCTCATATTGGTACCAAAGGAGAGCATCTCTCGAAAAAGAGATGATTGTAGCCTCTACCTTCTCCTCATCATTATAGCGGTTGAAGCCAAAATATCGCTCCGCTTGGAGGATCCACCCATCTGGATTAATACCATAAAAAAGTTGGCATTTTTAGTTTCTTGAGTCGTGATTCTTGGCGGTATGAATTCCCACGAAATTTCCTTTCGCTAAAACTTTCACCCGCGTTCTTGCTCCTCCAAATATCCCCCACGTACGTTGGAGTAGCCCCTGGTTCTTTTTCCTTGGCAGACGATAACTCTATTACACTTTCTTGATTTTCTTTCCACCCCATCTTATTTTCTTGAGCTTCCAGGAAAAGTTACAGCTGCTCTTGTAATTGTTGTTGTAGCTATCGTCCCAAGTCTTGGATGGATTCTTTCATCGAAGCTATATCTTCTTTCAGCGTCTCCATGTCTTATTCCATCGTACCAGGACACTCATCCCCTTTTTCTTCAACATCTCGATTCTTCTTAGGAGTCATGTCTGCAGCTCACCGCACCAATTGATAAGAATTTTCTTAGTTAGAAGTTCTTATCGATAAACAAAGAGATTCCTCAAGAATTTCTCTTATAATTTTATTAGAACAATAGAAATCAAAAGTAACAATACAAGCATTCGAGAAGCTTGTTCTCTCATATCCCAAACTTTTAAGAGGCTTGGTCTCTCCACAAGAGCCTAGCTCAATAATTTTCTCCACACTCTCAAATCTGGCTTCTAGTCCTATTTATACAATATAAATATAAGGGATAACTAACTTATAGGTGAAAAGACATAAAAGGACACCCGAAGCATAACCCCTCAAAATAAATTAATTTTCAACTAACAAACTCACTTATTCCTCCTAAAATAAGTATATTGGACCTTGGGCCTATCAACATTCTAATAACTATGTAATAGAAAATTAGAAATGATATAATCGTGTTTTTAGGGTTAAACTCCATTGATGTATACCTAATTTTTAAGTGAAGTTTCAAACTCTTTTTTATAACAAAAGAAGTTTAACCATTTGGCAGAAGTGAATTTATGCTTATCACTTTGTTAATTAGGCCCTAATTTAGAAAACAAGGAAGGAAGACAAATCTTTTCTATAAGTTACAAATTCTAAGAAAGGGTAGTGCAGTGGTAGATCAAGAAAGATTAGTCAGATGATTACCATATTTTACTAAAAATTAGTCCTATATATTATGATAAACTAACTTAGAGAAGTTTGAAACAGTTTTTTTACCATACATGTGAGAACTATTTTGAGTAAAATTTTCTATTATTAAAAGCAAAAAAATTGAAATTATAGAGACAAAAACTAATTTTAAAACTCATTTTTTTTGTTTCTGCTTCTTGAGAAGATATTGATTTTAAAACTCAAAGTTTATCTGAAATTTATTTTTCGACATAAAAAAGTGAAAAGTGAAAAAAATAAAATATAGAAGAAGAGTAACTCTATATCAATCAAATTATTGACTAAATTTTAAGTGATCAATTATTATATAAATTATTCATAAATTAATTAATCAAATAATTTTAATGAATCACAAAATATATGAATAGTTTGACATATTATTTAATCACTCAAAATATGATTAATAACTGGTCGTTAGAATTACTAAAAAAAAGCATGCTTTCCAATTCCCCAAATAAAATGTTTAAAAGCTAAAGATTATAAAAAAACAACAGAAAATGTAAAAGCATGCTTTCCATTTCTTAGAAAGCGCAAATATGGCCGGAAAGTTTTTTTTTTGTAAAATGGCTGAAACTGGTTGGGGTAACTAACTAAAAATAATACTGACGTAAATAAATTTAGTTATATTACACCTAATAATCGATAACTAAATTAGTCACTCTGACAATTTTTGTAAATTTTTCTCAAATATTTTTTACAGTTCATTCTTTTTTCAATCATTTTCATAGTTGTCCCAAAAATAATACATATAGGCGAGATATAGCAACTCATAGTGGCTTTTCTGATGGGGTAAGGAGATTCAACCATGATATCTTAGATTTGAGTGTGAGGCTTAACTATCTTATATGAATGAAAATAAATCTTTTAAGGATCGCTTGATATGAGATGACATTATTTTTCCACATTTTCTCTTATTTAACTTGTATAATATTGAAATATTTATTTTATTTAGTAGTGAGTTTGTATAAATATGTTGTAAGATTAAATATTATTATAATTTTATGTAATTAAGAACGTGAATGCCCATAATGCTGAATTTTGATATCTTTATATGACGAATGTTATCTTTTAGTCAATCATAATTTATATGTTAATATATTATATAAATCATAAAATTATGTAACACTTATGTTATCACGTACATAAAATTTTCTACAAGCATATTTGAGACATATATTATTAAATTTTCAAGTAAGTGAAGTGATCTATTAAGTAATTGTTAAATATGACAAATGAATGAAATGAAATCATATTTCCATACTATTTAAAGAGAATTTCACAGTAGTACAACTTTTTATCATCTAATTTTTAATTTAACATATCATACTTTGTGTACATTATCGCAATTACTATATTCAATTTTAAAAATTACTGTAAAGTGTATGAGAATGTAATATAATATTTTTATTTAATAAAATATAATTTATACTGATTTTTGGTATTAATATTTTTTTAAATATAAAATAATATACTAAGAATATTGCATTATTTAATACATAATATAAAATATATACTATGAATATATTATAATTTAATAAATAGTATATAAATAATATTATAGTCTTTGTATTTATATAATATAATTTTTTGTATTTTATTATTTACAATATTATATAATGATTTTTCAAATAAAAAAGTTACAAAATATAATACAGTATATCATTCTTCAATTTCTATAATACAGTAATGTGACATTAATGACATTTTAGACCGTAATGACATTACACAACTTTACAGTGATGTTATTATTGTGGTAATGTTCAGAATTCAGTTGAGACGATAATATTTTTAAATGTCACATTATTACTCATGGTAATATTTTTACGTTACTATCAAATGAACAACTACTCAAGATAATGATATAAGATTCAAATATCATACTATTCTCATAACAAATAAGAATATTATAAGCTTTCCAAATATCTGAGCACATACAAAACACCCTAGCAGAATATTTACTCATCACTGAAAAAGTAAAAATGTAATCTGACATTTAATGTCTATTTCAGGGTAATCTTACATTTATTGGAAAAATCTCCAAAATTGTATAAAAGTTTTTTTTTTATCTTCTACTGCACACGAAGATCAAAGCTAAATCAGGATGAGTTGGATCTTTGCTATTTCAATTCATTAAAATATGTAGAATTAAATCTATGAAAATTAATTTCAAAAAAAATAGAATCTTAAATATTGTAGGGTTGTTAAAGAAATCATATCGAAATGATAGTTTTTTTCCCATCAAATTCACGATATTTTTACATGAATAAAATCACATCTTATCTGAGAATCTCAATATAAGATGATGTTCATCAACTTTAAATAGTTGATTCAGATGTATAGATCTCAAATACTCTGACTACATATATTATTTTAATTTTTAATCTGATCAAATCTGAGTCATTCATATTTTAAATATACAATCTAAATATAACATAGCATAATCATTTTTTGTACAACCGAATATGAGTCGATGATCCCATCTACCAACATCGACCATTCTTCATCTATTCTAGCTAGATACGTACAATGAATTAAATGCAAAAGTGGTGAGTACGAAATATAGAAAATGATATTTCAAAGGGAAGGGACCATTGAGGTGTGGATGGAAAGTGTTGACTGCACCTTCACGGCATGTTGCATAGGACAAATCCCAACTTTTGCTCTCTCATCTTGTAGCTTTCCTTTCCACTGAAAAGATGGCAATTTCTTTTTACACTTCTTATTGGTATAAATAAAGTTTTCTTTCGGATTTTCCCTAGATTTTATCAATGATTTGAAAGTTAGAAACTTACCCTCTTGTATAATAAACGTTGAAGACAGTAAAGCGTATTCGAATAGTTCATTTAGATAAGAACTGACGATAAAGATCAACAACTTTTCGATAATTGATTTTATCATCTATCGAGAATCAAATCTTTTTTAACTGAAAACTTTATACTCTTATTCTTATACAGTCAGTCATAGAACAAACAAAATGGTGTCTGTGGAATATAAAGAGTGGGGAATTTGAATTCATACAAAACTTTCCAATGCACATACATGCGTGGGGTTGGAGTAAATTAAGTGGCGCAAAGTCGCCGCTTTAGTGGGGCACTTGGCTCTTCTATTTTTAGCAGAGTTTATTGTTTTAACATAATCAAGGAAAGAAGTAGAGTGACTATTTTTGTTAATGAGAAGTAGAGTAGTTGATAACCATTTATTGGATATTAAATTGTGGCCACATATATGCCAATGAAGTAATGATGTTAGAGAATATAATATAATAGTGTATACTCACACAAATGGTTCCATTAATTTTATTATAGTAGTGACCGTTAACTATCATAATTATTTTAGACCAAAGTCATTATTCCTCACTAGCTTATAAAAACCCACTAGATTGAAATTTGTCTTTTAACACGAACGATTTTTTCTACTAAACCTCCCGATATCATATGGGATACCCTTCCAAGATAAAGTCATATTCTCAATTCAAGAATGTATTCTTCTTTTAGGATAAACCCCCTCACTATGTGACCAAAGGCGGCTCGAAGCTCTTAGAGGCGAAATTTGAATTTGAGTAATATGTATTACTAAAAAAAATATTAAACCCATGGATAATAACATGTTTTTTTATTCATTACTGGGATTGTATTAAAAGACAATGTTTAGTGTAAGTATAGGGATTTGTTAAACTAGTTATTTTAAAAGTAAAATTTAGGGAAAACATGGCCTTAAACTAAGTAAGTTAAGAAGAATATAGAGTCTTACGACAAAGAATTTTGAAGATTATGAGGCTTAAGGGAAAACATGGCCTTAAACTAGGGGTTGAGTCGGTCTTGTATCTGACGACTTCTTTATGATATAAGCTATTTCCCTCAATCGGTCTCAATCATTGTGACTGAACACTCGAATATCTTTTCTATTTAAAAATAGTATTCTCATCCAAATTTCAATCACATTAAATCTTCTTCGTAAAATATCTCTAAAAAAGATAAGAAAATTAATTTTAGGTTGCCCCAACAGATTTATCCATTGGCCAGTTTTAATCAGGAAAACAATTTTGTGAATGTGCCATTTTTAATCAGGAAAACAATTTTGTGAATGTGCCATTTTTAGGGAAAACAGTAAAAATGGTCAATTTTTCAAGTTAAACTGAAAAAGTGACCGGAAACCATTTTCTTTGCAAAAATGACAGCAGTAAATAATCTGTTTATCAATTACATAGGCGTAAAAGTAAATAATTTGTTTACATCTACGTAATTTTAGTCAATAAATTATTTACTCCAACCATTTGCGGTCATTTTTTCAAAGAGTTTTTGATATAGATGACCTTATTATAGAATTTACTATAAATAATAATTGCTGAAAAAATGACCCACACATTGATATAGCCCACTAACTAAAATATAAAATACCAAAATAGTCTTTTGTTTAATAATAAACAAAAATACCTAACACTTCATCTCTCACGGGTACTCTTTCTCCTTCGTGACACCCATCGAGAAACCTCCATCCCTACGTCGTCGTTGCAATGTACCGTCCAGTCAGGCGTCGCAACCATCCATAATCACCGTCACCTCCATTCCTAATTTTACTAAGTTTATTACATTTTGCTTCTTCTACTATCATCATCAGTGACTTCCAGCAGCAGTGACTAGTCAAGAGTAATTTTTCATGCCACTCCGTCATCGAGACCTGAAATTTCCAGATTCAAGTGAGATTGTATGCTTTCTATATCAGATTTCATTTTCTGTATTTATATGTTGACGATTAATTTTCAAAAAATGATTTAGGGTTGGGTTTTTACCAAACTATACCCTTGATAGTTAAATTTATTAAACTATACCCCTACCCTAATTTTTACTAATCTATACCCCTGGCCCACATTCCCTTCACATTTTCTCACTTTTTCTCCAATGCTCTTCTTACAAGTTGTCCAATCAATTGTCATCTTTTTCTTCACTCAACACTCAACCTCCTTACCGACCTTCATTACCCTTGTTTCTCCTACTTCATTTCTGATTTTTCCATCTTCATTTGCTTATGATTTTACAACTTTCTTATTTTTTGAAAAACCAGGGTTGAAAGCTAAAATTATAATTTTGGGATGTTGGAATTTTAGCAGAAAATAGGTGAAACTTTTGGCCGAAATTTGATGAGTTTTGTTAATTTTTTCTTTTTCCCAGATTTAAGAGAGAGAAACCTTAGAGAGAATGAGTTTTGTTAAGTTTAATGAATTTTATTAATTCTGGTAGGTTTTGTTAATTTTGGTGGGTTTTGCTAATTTTGGTGAGTTTTATTAATTTTGAGAGAGAACGTAGAGAGAGAGAGAGAGATAGAATGTAGAACGTAGAGAGAGAGAGAAGAACGTTGATGGGTATATGATGGTATAAGATGAGTACACGATCATCGTGTACCCATCTTGTACACTACAAGATGGTTACACATGCATCGTGTAGCCATCATGTAGACTACATGATGGGTACACGGGCATCATGTACCCATCGTGTAGATACACGATGGGTAGAAAAGTATCATGTAGTCATCCTATAGACTACACGATAGGGGTGTAAGTAAAATCGAGAAAACAAACCGAACCGCCTGAACGGGACTGAACTGATGCGGTTCAGCCAGTTTTTATACTTTTGGCTGTTCGGTTCGGTTGTATAAGTTAAAAATAAGCTCGATTCGGTTTGGTGTGCGGTTTTGTGAAAAAAGCACATTGAACTGAACCAAACCACACACACATATAATACCTCTATAATTTGCCCTCATTTCCCATTCTCCTCAGTCCTCACAATTCACACTCTTGCTCTCTCGCAGACTTAACCTAACCCCATCCACCCTCGAAGGACAGCTTGAGTCAAGAGGCGAGAAAGGCGACTGCTCTCGACGACGGATGAGTAGCACTTGCTCTGCTCGGCTGCTCGTGACGACGAAGGAGTGGCACCTACTCTGCTCGTGCGATGAAGGAGTGGCACTTGTTTTCTCGACTGCTCAACGATCAATGGGAGATATGTTTGCTCGATAGCGAATGGGAGCTATGTTTGCTCGACTACTCGGCTGCTCGATGACGAAGGGGAGATCTGGTTTATTTCTTAGCAAATGTTTGATTTTTAAATGAAAGAGTTTTCAATTAAAGTTAGTACATCTGGACAATGTGAGTGTTTTGTTCGTTTGATTTTTTTCCTTAGGTAATAACTAATTCTCACATTATTCTTTATATAAAAAAATTTACTTTACTCTAAAATTCAATCAATCTTGCTTTAAAAATGACTTTGATGCATTGTTGGGTAGTTTAGGTTGGAAGTATGTTGTAGAAGCAATTTTACTATGTATGGGATACTTGAAAGAAAGCAACATATCAATGGTGATTTTTCTACCAATTATGTAATTGTGACTAACATTTGCCTATATTTTGTAGGAAACCTGAATACTTCTTGCATACACAATGAAAGGTTACTAGTATTAATTTATATTTTTGGCTTTTGGATTTGATTTGAATATGTTTTCAACCTGGGCATAATATGTCTGTCATCTGTATCTATGTTAATATGCCAATTCACGACTGGCAGCTTTCCAAAAGAGTTCCCATGGGTTCGGTATCGAGCAACTTACAAGGATCTGGAAATTAACGCGACTTGTGTCTGATTGTGCTTTCCATGATAGAAGGATACATATACATGTAAGTGTCCATTGTTACTGAGTTGAGGCAAAGCACAAATTTTATTCAGTGCATATACTGAATAATTATTAGTTCACCAATGTATTCCCTAAATTGCTTGATGTGTAAATCAGTTCACTATTGATGATTTGTGGCCAGATGTGCATAGAAAGATATTGGCTTTTATGTGAGAGAGAGAGGGGTAGTGGAAGGGAGGGAAATATGAAAGAGGGAACATATATTCTCCGATTGATGATGTGATCTTATGTTTATGAATATGAACGTGTACCTGTGGCAAAAGTAGCTTTTTGCTATAATTTTTCTTAATCTGTTTCTACAAGTTTTTATCTGTATGGAGTTGGTTTACGGCAGGCACTGTCAACTCCCAATATTCTAAAAGAACGTAACCTAAAGGTGATTGCTATTAACTACTCAAGTTTAGTGGTTGAATTTTGAAATCCATGCATTAGTAGAAATTATCTGATATAGCATACGTGTTTTCTTAATGTGTAAATGCATGTACAAACAATGATTTTGCTAATTTGATTAGTCAATGATTTGCCTACTCCAATGTAAGTTTACGTCCACTAGACACTTCATATAGGCCAGTCTAAAATCTATATTTGTGTAAAAAAGTGGTGAGTAAATAACTCCTCTTAACTTTGAGGCATTCCATCCTTGAAATTCAGCATTTCCTAATATAAGGAGCAAGACACCCTGTCTAGGGATGTTCTACTTCCTAGTTGCACAATTAAGCATCCTTAGTAGTATCAATGTTCACCCATTTTCATGATTTTGTTGATCTATTTTCTTGTTCTTTTTACTAAATTATAATTCAGTTTTCACATGAAGAACTAAGAACCAAATGTTTTTCTTTTATTTTTTTCTTACGACAGAAATTTCAGTATGTTCTTTTCAAAACTAGATAAAGGTATCTCATTTTATATTTTAGTTTTTATTATATTAAATTTTAGTTTTGCTATTAATCTTAATGTATTTTTTTTTATTCTTTAGAGTTGGTGACTAAAGAGGAGTCCGTAATAATGGAGGATGATACTGAGTAGTACGACGGAGGAGCTACTATTTAATTGCTTCATTTTACCACATTTATGTTCATTTTATGTAATGTTTTTATTTATAATATTATGGTTGATGTAGATTCTATAAGTGTATTTTGAACCTTCTGTATTAGTATTTTTAAGTGTTTTATGTGGTTTATTATAGGTAGAAATGGTTTGGTAATTTTTTTCTCTCCTTTTATATATTTTTTTCTGGCAGGACAAACTCACAAAACTGAACCGAATCGAACTTGTTTTGGACGGTTCGGTTTATGTTGAACCGTAGCTTCGAATTGGTTATGATATTTGAAAAATGATATTTTCGGTTCAGTTCCAAAAATACCCCTAAACTGAGCCGAACTAAACCGACTACACCCTTACTACACGATAGGTACGCGGACATCTTATAGACTACACGATGAGTACACAAGTATCGTCTAGCCATCATGTAGACTACATTATAGGTACACGACCATCGTATATCTATCGTGTAGACTACACGATACATGTGTACCCATCTATAAGTTATATTACTTTTTAGATTTGATTATTAATTATTTTATCTTGTAATAAAAATGAATATTAATATTTAATAAACATTATTAAATATTCAAAACCTAAACAAGTCCATGAATATTCTTACATATAGTACTAGAAATTATAGAGTATATGATGCTCGTGTAACCATCTTGTAGACTACACGATGGGTACACGGGTGTCGTGTGCCCTCTCTCTCGACATTCTTTCTCGTTCTCAACGTTTTGTCTCTCTCTCTCTACGCTTTATGATCTGTCATTCTTTCTCTCTCTCTCTTTATGTTCTCTCTAACAATTAACAAAACCCTCAAAAATTAACAAAACCTATAAAAATTAATAAAACTAATTAAAATTAATAAATGTTAATAAAACTCACAAAAATTAACAAAACCAATTAAAATTAACAATACTCATTCTCTCTACAGTTTATCTCTCTACGTTATGTCTTTATCTACCATTTTTGTTGTGTTTAGTTGTTGTTTTATATGAATTTTATTATTTTTCAGCAAAATACATAGAGATTCATCCCTTAGATTTTCTGTTATAGATTATGTTGAATGAGATTTTCTAAAAAATGAGTTTCTGATGAAAACGGGTTTCTAGAAGAGAGAGGTGAAGATGGAAGATGAAGAGAAAGTGTGGGCTAGGGGTTTGGTGAAGGATAAACTTTTAACTTGACCATCTTATTTTGAGTGGAGTGTAGGCCATGGTATAGATCTGCCAAAATTAGGTCAGGAATATAATTTAGTAAATTTACTTTTTAAGAGGTATAGTTTAGTAAAAAATCCTTTAGGGTTTGTGGTTCTCGTGTGTTAATTTGTTGTTGCCACTTTTTTCTATTTTCCTTTCAATTGTCGAGTATGTTTTTTAATTGTCGTTATTGTACAGACTTTTCAATTGCCGTTAATTGTTGTTGTTGTGTTAATTTACAATTGTCGAGTCTGTCTTTGCGGTATCACTTTGTTTTAATTGTTGTTGTATTCTATCCCGAAAAAGATTGAGATAATTAAAAATTTAGATAATTGAAATTTAGCTATCCATCAAATATAGCGTCTTAATGTTGGATCTTTAGTCCAACATTAAACTTACGTGTAAAATAATTATGTGTTGTACACTATCAAATAAAATAAAACTCAATTAAAAGTGATCAACTAAGGTTTGAACAATTGAGATTTTAATGTATCTGATAGGTTTTGAACCCTTTAATGTGTAGAGACTTTATAATAATTTCTATTTTTATGATGAGCTAAAATAGAAATATCAAAAGATAAATGATCTATAAGTGGTTATGCTCCTCAGATCACGCGATAACAAAAAACTATTTTATTCTCCCTAATATCCGATCGTTAGAGAGAAAATTGAGAGACTTAATCAAATGGACTCTCGGATAGAGAAACAATGATCTATCGTTATAGATTTATGTATATTTTCGCTCTATAATTATTTTAATTTTTAGTGTATTTAACATGAGATCTTAAGATTTATACGATAGCATTTTCAATCTGACACTTAAGTGCAAGATATATTGGCTTTTCAGGGTGTTTACAAAGGAGACAACCACGAGTGGAAAAGCTTCTATAGAAAAAGGACGGTCAACTAAGTCCAAATGTTCTGGTTGAAAATAAGTTCTTTTTTTCCACATAATTGCGCTGATTTTTTACTGTAATTGTGTTGATTTTTTATTGTAATTGTGCTGATTATTTATGTAATTTTCATATTCAAAAATGGTTGATAATATATATGGTCACAACATTTGTAAACATATTGTTTACATTACTTGTAAATTTGATGAAGTTTACATTATTTGTAAACAAACTAATGTTTACATTATGTAACAAACTAACTTTTACATTACTCGTAAACATAATAATGTTAAATTGCTTGTAAAACTATATTACCTAATAGGACGAACATAAAACTTAATAACTTTGAAAACATATTATTTACCTAATAAAATTCAGAACTTTTAACTTTTTAGTAGGACGAACATAAAACTTAATAACTTTGAACTTTTCAGTAGGATGAATAGTTACACAATTAGAGTTAATGGCAGAGTACAACCAATGAATATTGCATCTTCCTCTAACTTAAAGGCGCATAAATAAAACAAAACAACTGTTCAAATATTTGATACTGAGGAAGAGTCATATGAGGATGTTAAAAAAACGCTTTGGTTATGAATGCAGAAAGTACATTAAATTGCGTGAATTATGAATATTCTTTGTATAAATTATGAATGTTTATCCAAGTTGAAAATGAAAGAGCAGAAGAGGAAATGAAGAGAAAAAATGAACAAAAGGAACAAGGAATCAAGGAAACCATATGCTCTCAGCTGAAAATGAGGTTATCTAATTGCAGGGGTGGCTCAATCAAAATTGGGGTCCTATGTGAAAATAGAAAAATTGTGTACTCAAGTTTTAATTTAAAAAATACTTTATAAGACAAAGCACTATCTAAAAGTTCTTCTAATTAATTTTTTGTATTTAAGTTTGTTCAAAATATTTTTTTCAATCCATAACATTTCTATTAGTGTCTCATTATTTACTGGATTGATTGTCCTACTAATCTTTAGTTAGAATTGTCGCATTTTATATTATTAATTAACAATAGCTTTATCAAGAGCTAATTTTTAAGTTTGAATTAATCAATTTATCTTTTTCTCTTTAACGCTATTCATATCCGAATTCATACTTTATTGTATGCATATTCAATAAAATCAAATAAAGCAAACAAATATCAATAATATATTTAAAAAAATTAGCTGCTAGTGAAGAGAGTTAAAGAACCACACATTATTCTCTCTTATTATCCTTTAGAAAAATTGTACACCATAAGAGAAAAATTGTTAAAAATATAGGAAATGAAAAATTGTAAACCATAAGAGCTAGGAGATAGGTATCAAGAAAAAAAAATGTACATTATAAGAGCTAATAGAGAGATGAAACGTCAAAACAAAACTAAAGTAATTGATGTGAGAGATGAAAAAGCAAAAAAAGAACGTTAAAAATATAGGAAATGGGCTGCGAGAGAAGGAATTAAGTTTTGAAGGAATATTTCTTTTTTATCTATATAAGAAATATGCATCTGCATTACTATTTCCTCTCATTTTCTGTATTTAATTTCTCAATTTTACATTCATAACTCATTAGTAGAACTTGAACATCTTCTACAGAAAGTGAATTAGCTCTTGATGTAATATTAACAATCAGTGAGTCAAACTCAGCACCAAGACCATTCAACATGTAAAGTATCAAATCTTGTTCTCCTACAGGTTGGCTAGCAACAACTAGATTGTCTGCTTGGCTTCTAACTTTATCACAGTAACCCGCGATGCTAGAATTACCTTTCTTTATCGACTGAATGATTTAATCTGTAACATCTTTGCTTTTGATTGATTTCCAAATATCCTCTCTAGAGCTTTCCAGAGTTGGCTCGTCGTATTGTAGTGGATGATTGAGGCCAGAATCCTGTCAGTCATTAAAGATCTAATCCAGCTTAGAAGAATCTGATCACTCCTAATCCATTTGATGTAAGCAGGATTTGGAGTTCCATTTTTAGTCTCTTACGCAAGAGGAGTCTATGTTCCAAAGAAAAATCATCGAGACCATGGTTGATCACCGCTGGCACGATCTGTGCTTTTCACATGAAGTAATTTTCTCGATCAAGCTTGATCGTCAAAGCTGAACTGAGAGAGTTCAAGAAAGGATTACCTGCTGAAGTATTCGCATCATTTGTTGCCATGACTTATGTCTTTGGCTCTAATACCAAGTTAGAAACTTTAGAAAGAAGAAGAATACAATGAACAATGGGGTTTGACATTGTTTGTTTTTAGAGGTTGGTGTAAGTATATGTTCACAGGCAAGTGAGACGATGTTAAAGTAGATATAAACAAGTATGTTTTGTTAATGTGTGTTACGTGAAGTATCTCATTTCATACAAATCCATGGTCTTAGTACGTATCGTAAATTAAAGAAAATAAGAAGCTTATATTTTCCTAACGTCAAACACAATGGTAGTAGCTCTCATGCTAACTTTATTAGTTCTCAATTTGATATAGGGCATATTTTATTGGTTCCAAATTATAACAAATGGACAAAATTATTTGAATAGCTAAACATAGTATCAATGTTAAAGTTTATACAAAAAGTATATGTTATGTTACTAAATGTTACATGAAGTAAATATGTTAAGCAAATGCATACAATTCGTTCGTTTACTCTATAAAAGACAATGAGAATCCTATATATTATTAACATAAAATGAAATGGTATTAGCTCTCGTGTTAACGATGTTGGCACTTACTATGTTACAAAGTAAAATTTCTTGGTTTCCCATAATTCTCAATGCACTACAAGAAAAGCCTCTTTTAGCGACCAAACTTTTAGCCACGAAGTTAATTTCGTGGCTAAAAGTGTCCTTTGGCGACCAACATTTTTGTAGGTCGCCAAAGATCCTGATATTTTACTCAGGAAAGCAGAAGAGAGGCGCGCCGATTTTTCTTTAGGTTTTTGCCGATAAATATTAGAATTTCGTCGCTAAAAGGTATTGCTTTAGTGACGAAAAAAGATATTGGTCGACGAAAGTACTACTTTTTCCGACGAAATATATTATTTGTCACCATGAGTCATACCTTTACCGAGGAAATAAAAGTTTCATCGTTATAGACTACCTGAAAAATGACGCCATTTAACTATATCAATAAATCTTTCAAACTCCCCACCCAGCGAGCAGTTCAATCCCTCACACGTATGGCGAGCCCTCGCGAGCGACCTCGGTTCCCCTCACCCTCGCGAGCGTCTTCCTTCGTTTCCCCTCATCCCAATGACGAGCGGTGAGTCCTTTCTCCTTTAACCTTTGATTTCCCCATGTTGCATCGAACCAGTGATCTTGCTCTTCTCTTTTTGTGAGTTCTTTATGTTCTCTTTTCAGAAATCCGTTGATCTCTTCTCTGTTGGTTGTCTTGTTTCAATTAAAACTATAGATCACCTCTTAAAATATTCAGATTATTTTAGTCATTTTACTTATTTTGTTTGTTTACCAATTTCTCTCTGTCGAAAATTTTCTGGGGGGTGGGAGTGTGGATTTAGGAAATGAGTTCACTGGCCAGTTATGATCTTATTCTTTTCTTAAGCAATTCATTTATACAGTTTTGGAGATTGGGTTAATTTGCTAGAATTTGGATTTGGCTTAGTTTGGAGATTCCTGTTATTTTTTGATTAATTTTACTACTAACTCAATAACAAAGCAATTCATCCGAGGAAAATAAAGATATTCACAGGAGGGTTTTCATCGATTTTGTTCAAGGTTGGATTGACAATTACCAAGAATCTATGATAAATCGATTACATTTTTTATTTTCCAACCCTCAAAATTTTCGCATACATGTTGAAACATGTATTGAATTTGCTATTGCATGTGATGTGAAGATCTTAATGCTTGATTTTTCTGACCCGACTTGGAATTAAGATGAAGATCATATAGCAAAGTTTGATTTTCCTATAAAAGTCTAAAAACATGGAATCCTTGAATCTTTAGAGTTGTTTTCGAACAATTTCGAAGTACGTGAATTCAATCACTTTGGATTACGTTAACATTTGTCATTGGGTTGGATTGAACTCAGTGTTGAATCTATTAGAAATTGTTACTGGATTGCAAAATGCTTGAGAATTTAAGCCAAAACAAATCTAGGAACATAAATCATCTTGAGTTTGGTGGAAGGGAATTGAGGCTGAGAAGTTTAGTGATAGAGAAATGCAATTTTATTCAAGATTGGATTAATATTGAAGCACCAAAATTACATTATGCTAAGTACTATGGGAAAGTAGGAATGTTTGACAGTCTTACTATAATTACTACAAATGTTTGTGTCAATGCCTTCGAATGTAAGCTATAATCATAATTCACGCATTGATTGTTGTATGACCAAAGTACATACTAACAAACATTTTTATTTATAACTATAGACCTATTTTCATATACTTTCATGTATGACCAAAATAAATTTATGTCCAATTATTTTATAATTAATTGCATCTGAGTGTGTTAGATGATTTTTGAATATCTTCTGAATTGATGCTCATTGTCTTGATAATAGTGTTAGTTTCAATGTTGGTGTGTGTAAGGGGGCTTATCACTTTGTATCTGAGCGTGCTTGATGATGATGTTTGAATACTTTCTAATTGATGCTCCAATAGTGTATCTGAGCATGTTAGATAATTTTTGAATATCTTTTGAATTGATGCTCCTTGTCTTGATAATAGTATTAGTTTCAATGTGTGTGTGGGGGGAGAGTGGCTTATCACTTTGTATCTGAGCGTGCTTGATGATGATGTTTGGATACTTTCTAATTGATGCTCCAATAGTATATTTGAGCATGTTAGATGATTTTTGAATATCTTCTGAATTGATGTTCATTGTCTTGATAATAGTGTTAGTTTCAATGTGGGTGGGGGCTTATCACGTTGTATCTGAGCGTGTTTGATGATGATGTTCGAATACTTTCTAATTGATGCTCCAATAATGTATCTGAGCGTGTTAGATAATTTTTTATTATCTTCTGAATTGATACTCCTTATATTGATAATAGTATTAGTTTCAATGTGGGTGTTGGGGGGATGGGGCTTATCACTTTGTATCTGAGCGTGCTTGATGATGATATTTGAATACTTTCTAATTGATGCTCCAATAATGTATCTGAGCGTGTTAGATGATTTTATAATATCTTTTGAATTAATGCTCATTATCTTGATAATAGTGTTAGTTTCAATCTGGGGGGCTTATTGCTCCGAAGAAGAGATAGTTGAAGAAGTTCTCGGGTGAAATAGAGGTCTTCGACATGGAGCCTCACCGACATTTCCCAAGAAAAAGAGTCGAGTTGGAATTGAAAATATAGAACTAAAAAAACAAATCAAGTCGATGAAGAGTCAACTACAAAGCTTACTTGCTAGGGCTCGTCGAAACGGTTTTCCATCTTCTAATGATGACTCAACAATAGAAACCTGAGCTATAGAATATTTGTTAAGCTTTGTAGTTAACATCAAACTTTAAATACTCTCTTGTTTATTTTTCTTTGGATACATTTGTGAATCAAATCCTATAATGCATTATGATTCGGGAATTTTGTAATGAAATATTATATCAACGATATGTTATGTATTTCTTAGAATATTTTGGGTTTGATAAACTTTATGATGTTGTTAATTTGCTTTTGCAGGTGATATTATTTATTATTACAGCATTTTTTAATGAAAAATTTGGTTGACAAAAATATTTCGGGACAAAAAAAATTGGTGGCAAAAGGTTTTTGCGACGAAATTTTTTTGATGGCAAAAGGTTTTCACGACCAATATTTATTTTGGTTGCGAAAGAGTTTCCGCGAATAATATTTATGTTGGTCGCGAAAACTCTATTTTGGTCGCAAAAGGCTTTAGCGACCAGTTTTTATTTCGTCACAAAAATCTAACGCGACAGCTTCTAAAAGTAATCGCGAAAGACTTTCGCTGACGAAGTAAAATCGACGAAGTTCACGATGAACTTTTGTTTGTCGTGAAAAGATTTCGCGACGACTTTTTTGGGCTTTAGCGACCAAAATGTTGGTCGCTAAAGCCCTTTTTTCTTGTAGTGATAGTTAGAATGAAGAGAATGGCTAAAAATCTAGGGACGTATCTACCGGACTTGTAAGATGATGAAATGTAAAAGGATCCAGCATTGAAAACAATTTATTTATCTTCAAAAAAGGAAAAAGGTAAAAAGATTCAAAGAAATGCTACACCAATGGAGTTATACTTGTTTATTAATATTAAAATTATTTTTATGATGCCAATCTAATTAAACAATTACTTACAGACTATATTTATTTTCTTAACAAACAATACAGATTCAAAACTAAAGATGCAGCAACCGTATAAAAATAGCTAGATCATCATCAAAAGCAAGGAAAAAAACAAGAACATGTTGATCTTTTAAGTTGATGTTTTAGGATGAATTTATGTTAATAAAGATATGGATTATGACTTTATTTTTACTTGGATTTGAACATGACGTTTATGATTAGGACAACTATCTGTTTAGCTGGATTTGGATTTAGATTTAAGATAATATAGAGATTCAAGATCTGAAATATGACCAATGGGTTGCTCAATGGGTTGCTCAAGATTAGGCTCTGATGACCCTGATACACGCAACCATGTGTCCGACTTCCCTATCATACGTGGTTGGTTGCAAGACTTCTAGAGAAGTTTGGGAGTCCATCGAGTGAAAGTTCTCCTCTATATCCTGGAGAAACATCCTACAACTCAAATCAGATCTACAATCAATCACAAAGAAGCCCTTTGAAAGCATTGATTCCTACGTTCAACGCATTAAATAGGTAAGGGATAAACTTGCGGTTGTGTCTATTAATATAGAAGATGAGGACATTCTCATTTATACAATCAATGGCCTTGGCCTCCCCGCTGAGTTTAATACTGTTAGAATGTCTATAAGAACTCAGGCTGAGACACTATCCATTGAAGAACTCCATGTTCTTCTTAAGTTAGAGGAAAGATTATTGGAGTCCCAGCACAAGATTCAGGGTAACCTATTCCAAAATATAGCCTTTCTTACTTACTTCTCCAATAGAGGAATAAATAGAGGGAGGGGGTTTAGAAACTTCAGAGGAAGTAGATCTTTTGGCATATTCAATTCAGGACCGGGAGGAAGAAATCAAAACTGGAATTCAAGCAATCTTTCCTCTGTTCTTGGCACACCACCCTCTCAAGTGCAACAAAGCTATAAGAACCCCTCTCCTCCCAATTTAGAATCTCATAACAGCAATCAAACCACTCCAAATCTGTCAGAAAATAGGACATGGTGCTGCTGACTGTTCCACGAGATGGATTTATCCTATCAAGGGAGAAATCTCCTAACAATCTTGTTGCAATGACTACCATTTATCAAGCTTCACACTCAACTAACCCACATGTATAGATTCTTGACATTGGGTGTAATACACACCTTACCACTGACTTAGCAAACATCTTCACCCCATCTGAGTACAATGGTGAAGAGAACATTTCAATTGGCAATGGAGAGTCTCTTCGCCACACACTGGTTCCGGTATGCTTCACACTCCCTCTACTTCTTTTCACTTATCTCAAGTTTATTTTTTCATACAGTTGTCTTCAAATTTATTGTCTGTCCATAAGTTCTGTCTTGATGTCAATTGTTTGTATATTTTTATGCCCCATATTTCTTTATTTAGGACAAATCTACAAGGCCACATTCTACATAAAAACCCTAGCATAAACGGTTTATATCTCATACATTCATGCTTGCCTAAGTCAAAAGTTGCATATATTGGTGCCAAGGCTTCAAACTTTATCTGGCATTCTAGACTTGATCACCCATCTAATAATGTAGTTAGAAAAGTTTTGAATTAGGTCAATATCTCATGTAACTCTTCCTCTTCGGATTGTAGCATTTATGTAAGTTGTATATCCAATAAAATGACTAAACTTCCATTTTCCTCTTTTGATATTGTCTCCTACTCCTTTATATCTTATATATAGTGATGTGTGGGGTCCCTCTCCCTAAATTCAATTCTTGTACACATCTATTATGTTATATTTGTTGACGACATGTCAAGATTCACATGATTTTTTCATATCTCTCATAAATCTAACGTACTGAACGTGTTTAAGAGATTTAAAACTATGGTTGAAAACCTGTTTTCCACTAAAATAAAATACTTTAGACCCGATGGAGGTGATGATTACATCAACCTCTCTTTTCAATCATTTTACATGAAAATAACATCATTCACCAAAAATTTTGTCCCTACACTCCTCAGAAAATGGAGTGGCTAAGAGGAAACATCGACACTTGGTTGAAACTGGACTTACTTTAATGCATCATGCCTCCATTCCTTCTATTTTTTGAAATTTTGCTTTTGCTACTACTGCCTACCTGATTAATAGAATGTCAGGTTCTGTTCTCTCACATATTTAACCCTTTGAAATTTTGTTTGGAAAACTGCCTGATTATACTCAGCTTAAGGTGTATGGTTGTGCATGCTATCCTAGTCTTAGGTTATATATGCCCCATAAGTTTCATCCCAAAATGGTTCAATGTGTGTTTTTGGCTATTGTATAGAACAGAAAGGATACTTGTGCTATGATATGAATTCTAGGAAATATTATACTTATATGCATGTTCTGTTTGATGAGTAATGCTTTCCTTTTGTTGCTTCTAACACTTATCTTAAGGAATAGGTTCATCCCATTGGTCATGCATCTACTGATATGTATACATCTTTCGTTTCCTTTTTAAGACCTTTTTCTTCTGTCACATGTAATATTCCTTTCTCTGGTCCCTCTGCTACTTTGCCTACTGCTAGCATACATACTAATGACCTGTATACTGGAAACCATACTGATAATGAGTTTTGTGATGTTCATACTGTCGTTGAGAGTGGTTTATCTAATGTTATACATATTGATATTGGTTCTGTGGTTATTATGATATTCTTACATTAGTTTGGCCAATGAAATGCATACTAGTTCTGCTACTCACACTTCTTTTGACAATCATACTAGTTCTGATTTTTCGGTTGGTGTCCTTATTCCTACTATATATAATACTAGCTCAACTGAGATTTGTCCTAATGTCGATTTGCTTGATATATCTTCTGGTCTTTCTATTAACCTTAACATTGAGGCTCATATATCTTGGAATCCTCATGCTACCACACACACACAATCATACAGTCCTATGCAAATTTAGGGGAGTGGGACTTAGAAAATAAACTGCGAGAGTGAAACATTTCACTGAAAATTCTCGATTACACTTTCATTCTTCTCTAGCCTTATTTGGATTTCGTCTTCTCTAGCCTTATTTGAATTTCGTCTTCTTTGGATTTCGTCTTCTCTGGTCTTCTCTCAATTTCTTCATTTCATCTTCTCTAGGTCTTCTCTGGGTCTCGATTTTGTATACACTGGTCTTCTCTCGATTTCTTCATTTCATACTCTCTAGGCCAGTCTCGATTTCTTCTCTAGGTCTTTCTCCATTTCATCTCTTTCAATTTCTTCTCTTGGTCTCTCTCCATTTTATCTCACTTCATTCTGTCTCTCGTCTCTCTCTCTTAATTTCTTTTCTGGTCTCTTTGCCATTTCCTACGACTGTTCAACCTCAAGACACAACTAGCTAGGGCTTGACCTTGGCGATTACCCTATCTCAATATTCGTTCTCTCTTTCATAGATTCTCCCTCTCAAAATCCAAACCAACAACCTAGCTAGGGCCTGACGTTCATTGAAGAAGAGAGAGAGCAGAGTCTATATGTTAGCTTCTCTCTATTAACTTATTTCTCTCTCTATTCAAGAACAAAGAATGAGTAAGGGTTAACTTATATCTCTATCTCTCTTATGATCCTTGGATTTTCTGTGAATAGAGAACGAGCAAGGGTTAGCCTCTATCTCTCTTTCTTCTGATTCTTTGCATTTCTATGGATGCAGAACGAGCAATGGTTAGCTTCTCTCTCTCTCTCTCTCTCTCTCTCTCTCTCCTGATTCTTTGGTTTTCATTGCAGAAAAGAAAATTGAAGATGAGAGATCCCCGACCCTCACCTACCTCATCCACGAAAAGCCAGAGTTTTGATTTTCAGGTTTGATCTCTTTTCCTAAATCTTTCATTTTTTCTCCTGAATCACTGTTTCAATATATAACAAAATATGTTCCCATATGTCTTATGTTTTTTACATTTAGAAGGTTAGATTATTATACTAGTTTTGGTTATTGTTATTTTTATTAAGCTTTAGGTTTTATAACAAAAAATGGCTTTGTTTTTTGGTTAAGATGTTAGTAATAAGAGCATCATCGATCGATATTCATAAGGGGTTTCAGTCACTTTGGGAGGACGCAGGGAAGCCAATGGAAGGTGAAGATGAAATAGAGATCGGTGAAGTTGATTGTGGTTTCAGTAAACCAGTATGTTCTAAAGTTGATATTCATTTGTATCCAACATTTAAGCTCTTTTATGAAGGTGAAGAAGTTTCAAAATATCAAGGTAATTCAATCAGTCCTACATGCACCACATAAAAGAGCTTAAATGATATTCATCACAAATTGATTTATTTTCTCATCAGTGTGTCTAGGACTTTATATCACCGATTCACTATGAATATGTTTTGTGTATATGAATCTCTTCTATCTGAACTTTTAAGTGATTGAAGTGACCCTATGATCAGGCCTTATCTAATTGTATTTAATTGCATTTAATTGTGTGTGTTCTTGATGGTTGACACTTAACATATGTTCTGTTGGTATCAGATGAATCTGAAAATCACATATATGTTTTGTGTCTTTGCATTTTTATTTTTATGAAGCTTATTTTAGGTTTCTTAGCCCAATTGTTATATGCATTATTAGTTTGGTCTAAGTTTGAGAAATAAATCATTTCATCCAAGTAACGAAGATCGTGAAGTGCATTTTGTCTTAAGCTGTGTGGATAATTATGAAGTAAAAATGTATGTTAAGCACAAAAGACTAAAGATTGCATACTCTAGAAAATAGATCAGCTAAGTAAGCCCATTCCTTTTGGAGTTGGATATACATACAATCTCTAAGTATTTTTTTGTGGATTTTGGTTTCCTTTTATGTTTCAAAAAATGATCTTTATACATCATTTCTTTTCACCTACTATTGATTACCTAATTCCTAAGGCTTGCAGCAAGGTTCAAATATATGTTACATTCAGTTTTGTAGCTCATATATCACTTCTACATAAGTGTCGCAATGTGCATGCGACGTGGAGCGGTGATTGAAAAATCTTTTTTGAAAAAAAAAGAATTTTGGAGTCGCCACCAATCATTTTAGGACGTGATTGGTCACTCAGTTTTAAAATCAAATATTTTGGTCTGTGAAAATTTAAAGTTGGTTCGGGAGTAATTTACGTGTGGGGAAGGTATTAGCACCCACAACGCCCATTATGAAAAATGGTTACCAAATTTAATCAAATATTATCTAAATTATATATTTTTTTAAATAATGTTATAGAAATTCAATTTTGAATGTCCCCTTTGGTACATTTTGCATCATAAAAATGAGCAAATAAATTACCTTCAACGGGTGGTACAAAGACCATTGAAAAATTGTTTTTTTAATCAAAGCGTTATTGGAGTTACTCTCGGTATCCTAAAAATAACTCATCACCTCAGCAGTTCGAGAAATTTGGTATCCAAAAATTCTAAAGTCCGTCATCGGATTTTTTTTTTGAAAACTAAATAAAAAATTAACAAAAATTAAAATCAAATTGTTATGATTTTAATTTACAAACGTCAATTTTGATGTAAAAGAATAAAATAAAAATCACATACAACCGTGACATATGACAATAATACATAAATAAATAAGAAGAGATAACAACTATAAAGAAAAAAAAAGAATGGAAATGAATGTTAGAGATGATAAATATGTATAATAAATTTTTAAAAAGAAATATGTAGAGTGAAAATAATGAAATAAGACGTGAAATAATTAAAAATATATATATAAATAAATTAAAATAAATCAATAATATCTATTGAAAAAATAGAAAAATAAACAAACACAAAAAAGCAAAAATAAAATGTAAACAACAACAAAAATTTAAATACAAAAATTTTTTTTACAGAGGGTGATGTCACCCTATGTTTTGTTTTTTCTTAATTTTCATTTTTTTACATATATTTGTATATATAATTATTTAGTAAATAAATTAGTAATAAATTTTTTATGTGTAAAATAAATTAATCTATGAAAAAAATGCTTAATTTCATACATAATTAGCGTGAGCATGCTTTGTTTTACTACATGGTCTATTGATTACCATTTTTCATGTCTTCACCCAATGATAATAAAATAGCAAAAGAATGATCATGAATGGTAACTAATTTAAATAAGTGTTACTAAAAATAAATAAATAATTTTTGTTTAGTTTATAAATATACCATTTTTTATTTTGGACCACTTAGTTCACTAATTACCATTTTTCCTTTCTTCCTTCATTTCTAGGAATGATCATGGATGGTAACTGGTTCAAACAAGTGTCACAAAAATGATGGTCAAAAATTAAAAAAAAAGACTCGTAAGAACATAAAAAAATCAAAACTTAAATATTTGCATAATCTTATATAGAAGTTTTACTCTCTATTTTATGCATTTTTATGTAAGAGAAATTATCATAAGAGATATTTTCATCAAATGTACACTTTCAACCCATTAGATGGTTGATTCACATTGAGTTAATTTTACACCCCTCAAAATTTTATCTTAATTCTCATTGATTGAGTTGATGACAAAAAAATCGCATTATCAAACTTGTATAGAAATAAACAATATATAAAAATAAAACTTAAGATTAAGAGTAGGAGAAATGATAAAGAATGAGCAACCGAACCTATATATGGAAAATGAAACAAAGAAATATCAAATACATGAGTATGAAAAAGAGAGATGATTAATTAGAATGAATAAGATATATTGTAAGCTAAAATGCAAGAGATTTGAACTACCTCAATAAAAAGAAAAGTAGAAGATGGAAGATGAATAGAAATGAAAACTCTCATTCTTTCTCTTTTTCACTATTTTCTCAAAACCTCTCTTTCTCTCTCTAAAATCACTTCTCTTCCTCACTCTCCAAATCTCCCCTTTCAATGTGAAGACCTCCCCTCTATTCATAGGCAAACTTAAGGCTTCACTTCTTTAATTTTAGTCTTTTGTTCATTTTTCTTATTTTTAGTCTTTGAACAAATTTTCTTATTTTTAGGCATTGGGCTATTTTTTAAATCATACACATAGTTTTAGACTAGTATATGAGCAAAAAAAAATTATATTTTTAAAGTATTGGACCGAATAAAATACGGTATCTACAATAAGATTATTATTTGTGAATTCGCACTAATAGTTAAGTATCCTATATAAAATGACTTCAACTGCAACTTGTTTACATCTTGCTTTTGTATGTAATCCCTTGTTTCAATTGACATTCTACTATTATCTATGCATTTTACTTTGACTAACTAAGAAGATCAGGATAACATGTATTGATCAGATTCAAATTACAATCAAACATTTCATTTCGAGATAAATGAAAACATTTTATTTCTACTATTACAGTTTGTGTTCTTTAAGACTATTTCTCATCCTCATTATCACTGTCATTGAAATATGCTATTTATATGCTTATTTGATTATTGGTATGAACTAGATTAGCTCGCCTCACCTCAAGCTTCTCAAATAAGGTTTGTCTCTCTCTCTTATCTAATTTTGTAAATTTTCTCTCTGCCTCCCTCGGCTATCTTCATCTCTCATCTCTTCACAGATTGAAGCTTCTAATGGTCATGAACGACTCTCTCTATTCTGATTTCAGGTGTGAAGAACAAGGGTTTGATTTTGAGTGATTGTCTCTATTCTACAATTGTTTCTTTGCGGATGGTGTGGGTTTTTTACATCTCCCCTCGCCCATCCCCCTTGTTGAACTTTGCTCGTTGTCAGGCCATTAGTGAGTCTCTCTCTAGATCTATCTCTTTCTCTGTCTTACTCTATCTCGATCTCACAATCTCAAATGTAGGGTAGGGCTTAATTAGTCGCTGCCTTATAGAGGTGTCAAGCTCTTGGTAAGTTTGTTAAACACCCCAAATTTGTATGTTATTTTTTAGGTTTAATTAGTGGTGTTAATGATGGAAATGTGTGTTAATTTCTTGCATTTTTCAGTACATTGACTATGCGTTTGTGAAGCACCCCCCTCCATTTAGAAGTTAATGCATAATCTACGTATACTAATAGCGGAGAGATTTTGTGAAACACCCCCAATTTCTCTTTTGGTATGCATATTGACCATTGAGTCTCCCTTGTGTCAATATAGGAGGTTGCTCAGCTCATTGAATCAAATGGTGAGTTGATATTTTTTAGTATTTTTCTGTTTATAGAAAATAGATTAGTTGGTATCTGTCAAAGATCTCCAAAAATTACATAGTTGTTCGTTTATCAGCATAAAGTGAAATTGATGTTGTTCATACTCATACTTTATATAGATCCATTATGAAATTAGGGACTATATTGAGTTCATATAATTTAACAAACTATGTGCAATGCTTCAGTAATAGGTGGCAGATCAGGAGTTTGAAAATTTTAGTGTTGTGTAATAAAAGATCATGAGAGTACCATATGGGTTGAATAAAGAATACTTTAAGTACTCGATGTTTCTCTTATTCTGTAACCACATTCTATAAAATTCCCCCGTATCTTTCTTTAAACGTTTCAAATTTACACCTAATAATTAAGTGAATTTAAGTATCAACCCTGTATTTCTCAGATCGTTGATGACTTTGATAGCAAATTGTAATTTATTGAACTTAAGTTTGTTAAATTTTGTTACTGCTTATCTGCTTAATTATAGGAGGAATTGCAGAATAATATGGTTGTGATAGTGAACACTCTATGGTACTTAATCGTCTGGGCGCTGAAAGTATGAAACCAAGATATCTATATGATACTATATATGAAGAGGTTGGGTAAGTCTTTGATTTTACAAAGAAATTCTTATAATTTATGACTTTTTATCAAAGCAGTATAGATTATTGATGTATGTTGTTCAGCAATTGAATGTGATCTATGATGATAAATAATTGTGTTATGTTTTGGCGTCTTCGATATTGTTAGAAAATAAAAAAAAATATGAAATGATGGCATGAGAAGTGAAATTGGAAAAATTGTGCAATATGTATATAATAAGTTGGTGAATCCAAAGAGGAAAGAAGAGAGTGAAGCATCATTCCAATGCGTGGTGCCAATTTAGAAGGAAACTAATAATAATAAGGGTCATGCAATGACCTCACACATTGAAATAGATAATGCACACTTAGAGAAGGTCATGCAATAGCATTGTCTTGGAGTGGGTATGTGATTTTGTTATTCTCATTTGATATTATTTTTTTTCTTTTTATACCAAAATTTTGAGAAAGTTTTGAAGTTTTTTGGCAGAGCGAAGATGGGAGACTGTGTATTGGATTTGTGCTATGGAAGTGGGGATTTGGCGTTCTTATTATCATAGAAAGTTGGTACAAATGGGAAGGTCCAACTTTTCTTTTCAGTAATTTATATTTTGGTTTTCTTACGAATAACCTATACCAACTATGTAGAAAAACTAACATTGTTATGGACATTGATACTAGTCTATAATGTGATAAGCATTTTAGCAGGATTAGAACTTGAACATAAAAAGATATGACGTTGGATTCTATTTGCTACATTACTGAGTATCTGTATACTTCTACCTCATTTTTTACTAGTGAGTATCTTTATATATGTTCATAATTTTTTACTAGTGAGGAATCTATTTGCTGTATCAGTATTTTATATTTTCATAATTTTATGTTCATATACATTGGATTCAATTCATTGTAATTGTAGTGTATATTAGTTGTGAGAAATTTAAACAAGTACATTGACTATATATTTTCTTTAAAATGCAGGACCTACAATCCCTTGAGACTTTTCAATTTGGCATCAAAATTTGAAGAGTTAAGCAGTGAAAATTTGAAGTTATTTTGTAGCGTCTATGAAATTTTTAAATGTTTTTTGTTTTTTGAATAGCACATTGTATTAGTAGACTAAGTGCTAATACTTTTAGATGATAATTATGGATGATACTTATAGATAATATTTTGTGCAAATGAAATGATGTTTGAATGCCTTTTAGTATAGTAATGTATTAATTTTAAATGTTTAAATAGGTATGTAAACATGTGCATATAAATTGATTATAAAAAAATAGCATTTATAAAATGCCAGAAAAATCTCTTTATAAGAGGCATAATTTATAACAAAAAATTATATGAATGAGATTCAAAAAATATTATGGTATCTGATTTATTTAATAGGATAAATACCTGTGAATATTAATTCACGAGAATTAAAAATGCATGTTGAATAAAAGTAACAGGAGTCATAAAATCTCATTAAACAACGTTCTACAGGAATCGAAAAATCTCATAAAAAGCAAGATACCACAGGGGTTTTCACACGAGGTGTTGCGCCTCGTAAAAAATGCAGACTTTTAATATGAGGGGCTGTCACAGGTACCGTATAATCCCTGTGGATTACTTTTTATATGGATATCTGCCTCTTATAGAATGTCATATTTCTTGTAGTGATATAATCCATATGGCACCATTGCTAGGCATAAAGCTAGATTGGTGGCAAAAGGCTTTCATCAATGAGCTGGTTTGGACTATGGTGAGACCTTTAGTCCTGTCATTAAGAAGCTTACTCTTATGATATTATTCTCCTTAGCTGGTACTTTTGGCTGGACTCTTAGGTAACTTGATGTTAAAGATACTTTTTAGCATGGTAATTTGTCTAAGGAGGTGTATATATGTCAACCTCAAGGATTTATTGATTCTAAACATCCTTAATATGTTTTTAAGTTGCACAAATCCTTGTATGGCTTAAAACAAACTCTTAGTTTTTTTGCTTCTCAAGCTGGCAATTCCTTGTTTGTGTATGCTACTCTTGCCTCTATTACCTATATATTTATTGTTGTTGATGACATTATAATTAATGGAACTGGTGACAATCAAATTGATAATATTGTGCATGGTTTGAAACAAGACTTTGATATAACTGATTTGGGCAATCTCAAATATTTCTTAGGTCTTGAAATTACTAGATAGCAGGAATCTTTGTTAATCAATATAAGTATACTAAAGACTTACTTATTAAGGCTGGTATATTTAATACCAAGCCTTATAAGACACCTTACTATACTAAATCTCCTCTTTATATCCATGTTGGCACTCCGTTTTCTGATATTACTCTATAGAGGAGCATCGTAGGATCTCTTCAATATTTAACCTCCACTAGACCTGATTTGAGTTTTGTTGTCAATAGAGTATGTCAATATATGCACTCTCCAACTACAACACACTTTGCTATTGTTAAAAGAATTCTTATATATGTCATAGCACATTGGATAATGACATTCTACTTAAACCTGGCTCTCTCAGATTGCAAGCTTTTAGTGATATAGACTGGGTTGAAGATCCTTCAGATAAGAGATCTACCTCAGGGTTTGTGATTTTTCTAGACCCAAACGTTGTCTCTTGGAGTGCTAAGAAGCAAAACACAGTGGCCAGGTCCTCAACCGAAGCTGAATATAAGTCATTGGCAAACATAACTACTGAACTTAGTTGGATCACAAATTTTGAACGATTTCCATGCTTATTAGTCGCAAGCTCCCATTATCTACTGTGACAATACTTCAGCAATCTCTTTAGCATCAAACCATGTTCTCCATGCTCGAACAAAGCATGTTGAGATCGATTATCACTTTGTCCGAGAGAAAGTAATGAAGAATGGCCTTTTGGTTAAACATGCCCCCTCTCAGTATCAATTAGAAGACCTCTTGACTAAGCCTCTGTCTATTACACAGTTTAATTTTCTTAGGGATAAACTTATCCTTGTTCCCAAGATAAGTTTGAGGGGGTGTTAAGTAATTAGTGATTTTAGTTTTATTAGTTGAGGGGCATTTAAGTCTTTTGTTTCTTCTAGTCGTTCGTTTGTTTTTTCTTCCATGTATATGTACTTTGGCTTTCTCTCGGGTTGAGGTTTAATGATGTTCATTATTTTCTTTTATCCTCTTCTTCTTTCTTCTTCTCTTCTTTCTCTTTTTTGTCAATCTAAGCTTCATTTCTCATTCTCACAAATCTCTTCAGAATCTATGTTGATGTATATTAGAAATTGGTGTTTATATAAATTTGGATTACGTTAATTGAGCTAATTAATTTTATTGAAATTCATATTTATGTAACATTAATTATGTTTATCTATCACATTGATGTTTTGGTGTCTGCAAAGTACAGATTTAGTTGAACATGATAACTACATTTTAAATATGAAATTATTGAGATTTAAATTTATATCTCTATCTCTACTATATTAAAATGAGTTTAAGGGGGAGAAACTTTTGATTTTCCATTTTAACTTTTAAGCCCCATTAAATATAGGATAAGAATAATTTTTTATATTTAATTCATTTATAATTCTATTCACTAATTATTCTTTTACTAAGGCTTTATAAAATTTAATATTTAATATTATTATGTTATTAAGAATATGAATAATCATATATATGATTGTAGATATATTTATATCATATATGTTGTTTCAGTAAATAACAATGAGTTCTTGTCTATCTGTAAGATTTTTGTTATCATATTTAATTTTCTCTTCTCAAATAATGTTTTTAGTTACTTTTCATCTTATTTTACGATATAAATTTGTTACGAGTATGTGTTCTTTAATTCAAAAATTCTGGTAGATAATTTATCATCTCGAAATGATGCACAACTTATTAAAGTTTTCTTTTATTTAATAGTTTTTTTATAAATATATCATCTTCAGGTGATGCCTGACATATTCAAGTTTTATTTTATTTGTAATAGTTTAATTATAAATGTGAGAAAATTACCATTATTAGTTTCTTTTGTTGTAGATTTATAATTTTTTGAAAGCTAATGCATTATTTCATCGTCAATAATAATTTATAAAACTTATTATATGATTTTTTTAAAAATAACACGTGTGAAGTATGTGATTTTCGACTAGTTTAGTTAAGTATGTTAAATATCATTGGACTAAATTGTATTAACTATGTTGCTGTACATTTGGAACTATCTATCACATTGAGCTTTTAGGACAATGATCTGCTATTGTGCTTTGGAAAATAAATATACGGAAATGTTAGTGCATGATCTCTTTTAATAGGACTAGTTTTGTTTTTTTGAAATCTATGAAAAAAAAAAGGAAACAAGGGATTTAAGTCTCTTAAGATCCGGTTAGGTTAAAATAATTTAGAGTAAAATAAAAAACATTACATGCATGAATGACCCTTGCATTTTTTATATGTAATCATGATCCTTTTAAATTTAATAAGTTTTAAAATTAATAATAGAGTTATTGAATTATTAGTTATTTCAATCAGTATATAGTATTACTCACTGAATTATTTTTGCAATTTAATTTTTGCTAATTATTCTATAATAGAACAATTTTTGCCAAAATCTCAAAAACATAAGTATGTCATATATGAAACTGATCGTTTCGAATTTATTACATTAATGTCTTTAAATTTTGAAATATCTATTACTTTAATGCCCAATATGTAATGATTAATTGGTGTTACTCAATGTAAATATTTTGGTTGCATTATAACATTCACACAATATATAACTACAAACTAATTTGTTTGAATTTGAAATTATCTAATACTGGCGATAAAGACCCAAGACTCGCTGTCTTTGATTAATTCATTTGCGTCAAATTTTAATATTTAGAAGTAACTAAAGCTGCCAAAATGAACATGGATAAAAATTCCAAACGAAATAATTACAATAATAATTAAACAATCAAAACAAATAAGTTGATTGTGAATTCAATATAGATAACTAAAACAGTCATATCATCACTAATAATCAAACCAAACTAACTAATGTTAAAATAACTCAAGCAATGCAAAAACATGTCTAACAATATAAATACTCGCTAAACTCAATTTATGTTCTGCGTCAACTTTTTCTTCTGCTCTTAAGAACAGCAAACTGATAGATTTATGGATTTTTACATGTCCTTCTGTGTGCCTAATGCCTCCACAACGACCGCATCTCAATTGACTCCACATTTCAACAGCACATAAAATCATTTTTCCTAGGCCATCCAGATTGTTGTCTCACCATAGGCGACAATACAATTAGTTGTTTCAAACACTCATAAAGAAAAATATAAATGTTAGAAAATTTATTTAGTGAACAAATTCTATAAATAACATTAACGAATTAATAGAAAATGTTAACAAACTTTAAATAACTACACTTAGTAAATGTATTACACATTTCAAACCCTATGTTAATACTTCCATCACCACAATAATTTACTAAACATGTTAATACAGATGACTACCAACGGTACTAGTTTCAATGTTTAACAATAACGTTGACATTTAATTATTCAAATCAATATTGATTTTAAAGGATTGAATTGTTAACAAATGACCTAAAAGAGATAGGTACTTGAAACTAGTTGTTTACAAATGACAAATACTCCAACGAGGTTAAAGCAATAAGGGAGGATAAATTTCCAGTCAAGTTATTATTAGAGAAGAGAGATCCAAGTTTATGAGAGGCGTCATGTTACTCAAACATGCCAGAAGTTACCAGAAACGTTATTCATGATGAGATATAACTGCTCAAGATTTTTCAATTCACATAAGCATGCAAAACCAAATACGTTAATATTAGTTCCATCAAAGTACAGATCTTCCAAATCCATCAAACTTTGCAACTCAATATACACATCTTTAGTATACATCCCTTCTAGTGAAGGGATTTTAGCTTGCTAAAACTTTTACATCCTCAATGAGAAAGAGAACAAGAACATTTCTTTCATTTCAACAAGAACATATCCAATTATTTATGAGCAAACCTCAAGGAATAACAATATGACTGAACAGACTAAAATTTTATCTTACACATGTCAAGATCTAAACCCAAGATTTAATATAAAAAGGAGGAACAAGAACTCTATAATCAACTATACAATTAAAAAAGAGTTCGAATCCAAAAACCATAAGATGATTCTTTTGAAATAGTAAAGTAACTAAATGATTATCTTATAATTTATTTCGCTGGTAGTCCCCACATATATTATTGTGGGAACATTGGTCTCTACATTATTACATGCAATAATTTTAAATTATTATACGCAGTAGAGTGATAAAAGAATTTCAGAAAAAACAATAGAGCCCACTATCCATAATTGCACAATAAAGAGTTTGGGTTGTTCTTTTCAGGTAGTTACCAAGGTAAATTTCCCTAAAGTTTTCTCTTAAGAAATTTAGAGATCTAAGATAAGTTTAAAGATAATGTTTTTATAAACGTCAGATTTTATATAGTTTTACGTAAATAACAACAAGTTGTTATAATTTGTCAATAATTATATTTAACTAAAATGTACTTAATCTATTTAAGGAGTATTTCAAATTAAAAATAAAAATATATAAAACAATAAAAATAAATTAAAATTAATCAATAAATATAAGAATATATAGTCAATAGATTTAAAACATACATACAATTGATAGTTTAGCTGCTGGAGCCTTTAGGCAGCTGCCTGAGGGTCCAATTGTGTGTAAAGAATTTTGTGTCACGAATCCCACAAAATAAGCTTCTAAGGGAGATTATATTGGTAAAGATAATGTGCAAATTTAAGTTTTCAAAAGTAAGATAAGAAAACTTATATTTTACTGTTACAATAATGTATTAGGTCAGAAAAAGACAATATAGTAAAATATATTTTAAGTTATATAAAGATAAAGGGGCGGGATGTGGTGAGAGACCGGATGAAGAATATTTATTCACCAAAAGCTCACGCTATTAGGGGCGAGTCCTCATAAATTCGAGGACCGATTTTGACATCTTTATGCTATCTGCATCAACCTAATTATATAATGAATAATTATTGATCAACTAAGTGATGTTTTATTATTCATTAAAATGATTATTAAATTAAATTATAAATAATTTTACACAACACTTGATCATTAAAGATTTAGTGAGTAATTTAATTAATCTAGATTCGCTATTATAAAATAGAGTAATTTTAAATTTTAAACTTTCAAAAGTAGAAGATAATAATATCTTGGCTAGTGACCGTTAGAAATTACTAGTTTTCTCAACGGTCACATGTTTGGATTTATAGCAAGAGTACTTATTATATTTCTCTTTACTTGACTTGGCGTTTTGTATGTTAAGAACAAACTTGAAAAAAAAACTTATTGGATTCTACAATGAATATATGAATCCATTAATTTTTTTAGATTATTTCTAACTTTTTTGTCTACGTTGGATGGTACCATCACCCCTAGCCCCCCAGCCAAGATGTATGACCACAATGATGAGCCCGGAAATCTTTTAAGGGGTAAGTTATAAATAATGATACAATTTGGGAACTTTTATTATTTATCAATAATCCCTATTTTTTTTATATATCTTTATCACGTTTGTCTCTTACGTTGAGTATGGACATATGAAATAATACATTTGTGCTTTCGAGTGAGATCTAAAGAACTTATATCAATTAGGTAAAAATATAAAATGAAGAAAAAAAAAGTTTTTTCTTTACACTAGGTGGTACGTCTTTATTGGGCTGAGTTGTTGTTGTTAGTACATGACTTCTTTTAACATTTTATGACTTTTATATATTTTATATGCAATGAATGACTTCTTTATAAAGTTAATAGTAGAGTTATTTTAGTCAGTATATAATATTAGTTATTTGGCTATATTTGCAACTACTCTTTTTATGGTTTTTTTTTACTAATTATTTTCTATAAAAGGTCATATTTATCAAAACTCCCAAATCATAATCCCTTTCATCATGTTTTAGGTGCATTCTATTAAGAGTTAATCACCATCATACTTGGGTTACAATTATTTATAGGTCGGTCTTTTATAACTTATATAAATGATTTGATAAATGACCTTATAAATAGTTATCACATCACTTAATTGTTATTTAAAAATTTAGTAAATTATTTGATCGGCATAGAATTACTCAACAGCTAAATAAGGAGATATTGTAAAAATTTTAAATGAGATACTAAATTCATTAAAAATTATTATGCATGTGGTGCGATTGTATAACAATCAAAATCAAGGGATGTTTTTAATTTTTGAACCTTATTTTAACAAAAGTATTTCCTACATAACAAAATTTCATAAATTTTATTTGACAAAATCTTACACAGAAATATATATATTTGTTTACTCAAACATTGCTCATGTGAAAATATATTTCATTTCTGTGGATGGCGAAAATCTCAACAGTATTGATACTTGCCTTCCTTACTAAGTATGATCGTTCTCCTTGCCAAGGATCTGTAAAACACAAACAAAGAACACGAAGACGAAGGCGAAGGCGAGGAGAACCGAGGGTGGTTATCTTACCTAAGGGTCTTCGATGCCTAAGTCGGTATTTCTTACGTTATTTTGACATAATTTTCTTAGAGGAGAAATGACATACATTTTTCCTTAGTAGATATTTGTACCAGAAGTTCTCTGGGGGGAAGTGTGTCGAGGAAGTCAAGGGAGCGTGCTGGGGAAGCTTACCGAGACACGAGGTATGTTCTTGATTGGACATGATGGATGCAACCTTTGACATAAGACGATGAGCATTAAATGTTGACACGCCTTCGAAGTGATCAGGCGAGGGGGGATATTCTGGCATTCTGACGTGGCGAATGGACCTGTTGGGTGCCCAAACGTGTACGAAGGTGTCATCCCCAAGGAGCTCGGCTAGCACAGACCTGAGCATATGCGAGACAACACATGAAATCCACGAAGAGAGCTCGGTTAACCTCGAGGTTATGTTTGGTTGACCTAGATCGTTGAAATATTTTTCAACGACTTATATCTATCCTACACAAAAAATGGAGTTGACAGAATGTTTTTAATTTCAGCATATCTTTTAATCAGATTTGGTCTCTCCATTTTTGAAGTGACGAGCTGTATTGAATATGAGCTATTCTTTTCTGACGAACATGAGAGAAAAACCAGGAAACAGATCCTCTGATGTTTAGTTGAACACGAGTGAATTATGTTCAATAAACATTGTTCGTTTACACTGGATATAAGATTAGGAAAAATGAAAAAGAAAGTCTCATCAGACTTGTTTTTGACAGATCTAGTCCATTTAAATCTGAGTTAAGATGTCAAGTTTGTGAAAACATAATAATTCTCCAGCACAAGGGAAATTGTACGAGAATAACCCTAATCCAAGGGGATGTGAAGGAGAAATGATTGAGTCTACCGGTCATAATGTGGTCAGGACTACACATTTTTTAATTTTGATCTGTTGGTTTAAATCTGAACAACTCAGATCTATTTAGAATAAAAAAATTATTACTTATTTATTTTTTAAATCAGAAAATATTTTTTAATCGTTAATTTTTTAATTCAACAGACATGATCGAAGGTTGACGGGTAGTCTTGATAATTCTTGCATGTGATGACGATGACGAATGCAATTGCGTTAGTGGTAGCATATTCTTCGGACGGACCTACAATATAATCGCCCAAATGCCTTCTTGACCATATAATAACATAATTTTCGGGAAGCATCGTCGACGTTCTCTTGTTTGAAACGCCTAATTAAATAAGAAAAGCTCACAAACAATAATAATAATAATAATAATAATAATAATAATAATAATAATAATAATAATAATAAGAAAAGCAGAGCACGGCAGTCGGAACCGACCTCTCCTTTACTCCATAAATACTCCCACTGAGCTTCATCTCCTCAGACATTGAAATCGCTATTTCTGAACTTCACATTTCTTTCAGCGCAATCTCTCTTGTTTGTCTGCGTTTGTGATAATGGCGGATGAGGTTGTTTTGTTGGATTTCTGGCCAAGTCCTTTTGGGATGAGGTTGAGGATCGCTTTGGCTGAGAAGGGGATTAAGTATGAGTACAAGGATGAGGATTTGAGGAACAAGAGTGATCTCCTTCTTCAGATGAATCCGATTTATAAGAAGATTCCCGTTCTCATCCATAATGGTAAGCCTGTTTGTGAATCCCTGATTGCTGTTCAGTATATTGACGAGGTATGGAACGAGCAGTCTCCATTGTTGCCTTCTGATCCTTACCAGAGAGCTCAAGCCAGGTTCTGGGCTGATTTTGTTGACAAGAAGGTATAACTCTTTTTTATTCTTTCTCTGCTTTCATTTCTATTTTATTTTTTGGCTTCTGGCGTTGTGTGTAGCTCTTTATCTTCTTTCTTATGAAATCAATTGACTATTGAAGTGAGATGTGAAGAATGAATGATGTTGATGAAGATGGGAATTGAAATGAATTAATTATTATCCATATTTAAATTAAATCAGAGAAATGGTGCTTTAGGAGCATAGTAATTCAGTTTATGGTAAGCACACGTTTTTGGTATTATTTAAATCTTGATTAAAATAACATAAGAGTGTGTTTGGTTTGTGCCTCTGTCTAGAAATATAATTTGTTGAAATAACAATATTTTAGTGTAAAATTCTTTCATTCCTATCTTTGTATTAAGCATTTGACGTATTTTTGAAGCGTGTTAAGAAATCAAAGTCACACTTTGATTGATGCTTCCTGTAGAAGTGTTTTTAAATACTAAAATAAGTTCCAAATGAAAATATTTGTCAAAGAATGATGATTTCAAGTAATGTTTTTAATGTATTGATGTGATTGAACGAAGCACTGTCAAACTCACCCAAATACCTCATCATCTTCCTCCATCTCTTTTTAACAAATTGGATCTCAGTTTGAAAGAAGAAAGAGGTCGGAAGAGAATGGGAGCAAAATGGGTTGGGGATAGGAATCAAATAGAACTGTTGTACAATTATGGAAGAAGGAAGAATGAGAAGAGGAAAAGAATCCCTCTTTAAGAGAGAGATACAATTTTTCATTTGCTGTTTCTAGTAATGGTTGAAGCATTTTTATGGGTAAAAACCAAAAAATATAAATAAAAACAACTGCAAATAGTCCAAATTTTGGGTTTTTTTCTTTCAGTTTTTCTATTTTCTATCAGGAAAAATGCAAGAAACTTTGAAGTACCAATTGAATTTCTCAGTTTTAATTCTCTTCTCAACCCTTCTTTATTCAAATTTAGATTCAAACAAAAACTAATGTGAAAAGTCCTATAGTTTGTCTAGAAAATATATATCAGATAAGATTTTTGTGAGGAGTAGCCTAATGTTTTGGAGGATGATGAAATTTATAGATATATGATCTTGGGAGGAAGATATGGTCGACCAAGGGAGAAGAACAAGAGACAGCAAAGAAAGAGTTCATAGAGAGCCTGAAATTATTGGAAGGAGAGCTTGGTGAGAAGCCTTACTTTAGTGGAGAAACTCTTGGATATGTGGATGTAGCAACCATTCCTTTCTATAGCTGGTTTTATGCTTATGAAACTTTTGGGAACTTCAACATTGAGGCAGAGTGCCCCAAATTCATTGCATGGGCTAAGAGGTGTTTGCAAAAGGAGAGTGTCGCCAAGTCTCTGCCTGACCAGCATAAGGTTCATGACTTTGTTTCAATGTTGAGACAGAAGTTTGGGATTGAGTAATTTTATCTTGTTGAGTTAATGGAGTTAGGGGGCCAAATAAAAATGGAAATAGCTTGTAATAAAATGGTACTTCGGTGTACCGTTCTGTTCTCTACTATTGCTACTTTCTGTTGCTACTTGTAGATTCATAGCTTGTATTGGGTTGTTCTTATGGTTGACTTTACTCTTCCATGAATGAATTATAAGGCGTTTATCTTCTTCTTAAATTGTTTATGCACTTCTACATCAGGAGTCAGGAGATAATGACGTTGAGAATTGAGATATGCTCCACTTAAAAAAATTTGAAGATTTTTTTTTCACTTAATGGGATTAGGCCGTTCAAAACAGATTGGAGTGTCCAATCCAAATACGAGGAACCTTATTTAACTTGTCTTAAGTATTCGTTTTAAGTAAGGTATCATTTAACTTTTTTTTTGTCGAAGTCATTTAACTTTACCGTATCAATCTTGGCTCTATTTTTCATACCCCTTTTCTCACCTCAATCTATTTTGTAAGATAACTTTCCGAACACGTCACGCTCTTGCCAAATTTTTTTTATTACTTTCTCCGTTCTCAATAAAATTATTACATACTACCAAATTATTGCATACTATCACAACTAAGATGACTAAATATGATTAAAAGAATTATTAACTAAATCTTATATTTAATAATATTTACATTTAACGGCATTCTCGTGCCACCATTGAGGATTTCACATCATCAATAACTTCATTTGCCATTGTTAAGATTTTGACATCATCAACCGGTTTCAGGGGCAATGTCAACGATTCTAACGTCATGAACATGGTTTTGTGCCGCCATTGGCGATCATGACGTTATCAATGGGTTTCTCCTTGCACAATTAACGATATCGATGCCATCAAAGTGGTTTCCATGGCGTTGGGCCATCTTGAAGTCATCCACATAGTTCATGTGCCATTGTCATCAATCTTGACATCACAAATGGGGCCCATGTGCTGTCGTCGCTAATCTGACACCATCAATCTCGATGTCATCAACAGAGTTCTCATGCCGTCCAAGACGGTCCTTATATGATCAATGGGTTCTTATTCTGTAATCGGAGATCTCGACATGATGAAGGGGGTTCTCACTACGAAGTCAATGATACATATGTCATTAATGAGATTCTCATGCCGCCATCAGCGATCCCTATGTTGTAGTCGGTTGCCTCTGCCGTTTGGCGACCATTCTGACTTCATCTTTGAGATGCTTGAAGATGTCGCCGGTGAATTTATAGGATATAAGTAAAAAATATATAGTTGAATTATAATATATAAATATATAATATTCAACAAAAAATATATTTGTACAGTGAGTAATATAAATAATTTAGTTTTTGCTAACATAAATAATGGATTTATTTATCGTTGACGTTAAAAAATAGCTAATTCCGTGCGTGGTAAAACATAAACGAAAAATATGTACAATGTTTATTAAATGTCAAAATATAAAAATGAATAATTCAATTAGTTTCATATAATTTATGTAACGTTCTCGACAATTTTATTAAGTTCCATATAAATTAAATAAATTAATCTTACTTTCTCATAATTTTTTTTAATTTTATCAGATGTTAACAAATAAAAAAAAATCAAAATTTTATCATCAAACTTAACCTTGTATCTTATTGAATCTGCATCAAGTAAACCCCTCCTAATTTTCCCCTACGCCCCCTACGCCCCCTACGCCGTGCAATGCCTTGTCTAAGTTGTGAATCTTGTGATTAGATATGTTCCAATAATATACTAATATATATATATATCAATTTTAACAAAACAAAGTATTAACCATTTTAATTAGAACTATAACCCTCAAAACGAAGACGAGAGATATTCTTCACGCTGTCACTTCGATAGAACCTCATAGACTGAATTATTTGCAACGTAATCAAGATGAAAGAAAGATATATTTGATTCGTGTTATTTAGAATGATCATCGTAATTAAATGATGATGATTCGATTAATGATAAAATATGATTGTTATTTTTGGTTGCACATGATAATTTATAAAATTATAGATGGAGTTCAGGATTACTATGTTTGATATATAAGTTAAAAATTATTGTAAATTTGTGTAATTTTGATATTACTTTTAATTGTGTTTGATTAAAATTGAACTAAATTAATAATGTTAGACTAAACTTTAATAACAATAATTTTAATTGAACTAATAGAATTTATAATATAATGTGAAAATTTCTCAAACCTCCTTTAATAGTATCTTTGCATAAATGGTATAGAAGTTGCATAAGGATTACAAATTGGAAATTATAAAGTAAATATCGATAGTTCTCATTTTCTGTTGAAAATTGGATTGCCTCCTTAAAAGGTAAATTAGGATTGATGGTGAACTAGAATTGTTATCTAATTGAAAAATTATTGTAATTCAAGTACAAGATGATCAGAGAGGATTGCAAATGCGGATATCAAGAACCAAACATGTCTTAAGAATGAATGATCACTGCTGAACATACTGTTTTAAGGATTTATGTACACTTGTCTTATTTAAATTGTTGAAATTGTTACGTTGAACTTTCACTCGCTTAAAAAGAACTTAATATGCAAATTATATATATTCAAATAAGTATTCTCACTAGGTCAATGATAGTGAGTAGCTTTTTATATCTTCCTTTCACTACTTTGCATTAGGGTGTAAGAAAAATCGCTGAAACTGATCGAACTGGGCTGAACCGATGCGATTCGATCGGTCTCAACATTTTAGACAGTTCAATTCGGTCCCTGATATGTGATAAGCCCACAGTTCAGTTCGGTCTGTGATTTTTATGAAGAAACCGCACCAAACCGAACCGAACCGCATATTTAATATATAAAGAGATTTTCACAATACCCTAACCCTAATCCACAAACATTTTCACCACTTCTTTACTCTCTCTCTCTCTCTCTCTCAGACTCGTTTGTATTTTTTTTAGTTTGTATTTTGTTTTTTTGCCTTATGAACTGATGCTTATGAGGATTTTATTATTTTCTGATTGTATTTATATAATCTATAAATAGATTTTTGAATTAGAATGATCTCAATTCTTTCTTATCTGTTTCCACATGAAAATTTACGTTTTCAGGAAATTGTTCAAACTAAGACTTGTTCGTTTTCAATAGAACTTATTCTATTTATTTTACCGGTTCTGTGCGGTTTAGAAAAATTTTGACGGTTCGGTTCATCGTGATTTCTTCATTCTGATCGGTTCGGTTCGACGCGGTTTCTTCATTCTGACCGGTTCGGTTCGGTTCCTATTTTTGATAAACCGCATTTACGGTTCGTTCGTTAAAATACCCTAAACCGCATCGAACCGAATCGCTTACACCCCTACTTTGCATTGGCACTAAACCAATATTGTATAATTTTTTCATTTTGGCCCCTCACGGGTTACATACTTACAAATACGCTCCTAGCATTAGCCTCCATTAGACATGTCGTGATCATGATTTGCAAGTGACTCATGAATAAATCAAGATTTCATTTCTTTACTTACCACATCATAATCGTAACACTATACAAATCCATTTTCTTTATAAAAAACACTATTTCCAATGGAGCTTAAAGAATCGAGCTTCAGATGATACCGAAACTAGTGAGCCTCGACAATAGATTTTATTGTTAATAGATGATACTTAGTATACTATATAAGAGTAGAGAGAAGAAAGAACAAAAATGATAATTTTCCATCTCTCCTCCTCACTCTCCCTTTCTCTCTCCTCGATATATGTTATTGTTACTGAACAAGAATAATTTCACATGACATATGGTAAGATCTAGATCGAAGATTTCATCGAAGAGAAGATAGAGCGAGAACCAACCAATCAGATAAAAGTACATGGATTGCTGATGTGACAATCCAAAGAGAAGCTAATTAAGACCATTAGATTGATCAAACGGTTATGATTCACTTGGTTGTTATTGTTGATAAGCTAGATCTCAGAAAATATTATGTTGATCCTATTTTCATATAGAATTAGATAAGATGTATCAGATTCTGTGGAACCGATTGAAGGCCTATAAATAGAGGCAAGATGCAACTCCAAACAGAGGACAACAACTCTCAACACTCATTAGCCTTGTGAACCCTTTCTCCATAATGAAATACTATCAAAACATTCCCGTGATTTTTCTCCCCTTTAAGGGTTTTTCACGTAAATCATGGTGTCATTATTTTCTCTCTCTTAATTTTCATATTATGATGTAAGAAATTCACGACCGATTCTTAAATATGGTGAATTTTTTCCTTTACATTTGATGCTTTCATTGAGAATGAGAGAAAAACTCAAGAAATCCATTCCCAAAACACTCTAAATTAAATCAAACGCCCCCCTCAACAACTGAAGTGGAAGTGGAAACGAAAGAAAAAGTGGAAACGGAAGTCGAACAGGAAGCGAGAACAGAAAAGCCAACAATACAAAAACTCAAAATAGAAATAGAAACGAAAATGACTATAAAACCAAAAACGAAAGCAAAGAGCGGTAAACTCATTCATATTCATTTTAAAATATTTCTTTTGTACAATTATTATTTATAAAAAATTTATTAACTCAATTTGTGGAATCAAATCTGGAAAATTGTGGTAATGGTCGTTGTCGTCATCACCAACTGTGAGGGGCAGCATCGCCACCATGGAAACGTCACTACTAAGGAAGCTTCAAGCAAGAAAAACAAATTAGAGCGGATATTAAAAGTTGAGCTCAGACTAGAAAAGCTCCGAGAGTTCAGAACAGAAAAGTTCATATCAGAAAAGCTCTGAAAGCTCAAATCATAAAAGCTCCTAAAGCTCATATCAGAAAAGCTCTAAAGCTCATACCAAAAGAGCCCAAGAGCTCAGACCAGAAAAGCTCATAAATATCATACCAGAAGAGTTCATAAAGTTTAGAATAGAAGAGCTCAGAAAACGCGGAACAGAAGAACTCATCAAGCTCAGATCAAATCAGCTCGGAAAACTTAGATCAGAAAAGTTGAAATCAGAGCTTCAGAATAAAAAAGCTGAAGTCAGAGCTTCAGAATATAAAAGTAGAAGTCAAAAATTCAGAACAGAGAAGCTTTAGCGCTTCAGAAAAGAAAAAGAATTTCAGAAGAGAAATTCATTAGAAAAGACAAAATGGATAAGAAAAGAATTCCAGGGCAGAAATTTCAGAGAAAAGAAAAGAAAAGAAAATCACGTTCACTTCAGTCAACAAAGAGGCAACTTCAGAACGGGAAACGTCGAGAATGAGAAACATTGTGGCAACAGCAACGGAAACTTCGTGGCAACGGCGATTGAAAAATCGTGGCAACGGGAATGAAAACGACAATGGGTACAATACTAGAAACGGAAGCGTAATGGAAGCCAAAACGGAAGCTGCATGGCAACGGGACTAGAAGTGAAAAATGAAAGTAAAGGATAAAGAAACAACATAAACAGAAAATATAAGCCACAGGCCGAAAGTTCTAAAAGTGCAAATCTCGCAAACCAAAACCAAGAATGAAGGGGCATGAAGGGAAAGTAAAAAAAAATGACGGATGGGGAGTAGACAACGATTTTCAAAACTTGCAAATGACATTTATAAAAGCACATTGAACTCAAAGCTAAGTATTCACTTTTTATTTACTTTGCTTTTCTTAAATATGTCATTTTATCCATTAAAAATGTGAATTTATTATTCGATGCATAATCTCAAAAATTTAAGTGCATATGATCGCACTTAACATGTGTTAGCGTAAATTCTAAAATAAAGTCAAAGCTTGAAATCCATAATTCATGAAACTTTCACTTATCATAATTCGTAGAAAATCATAACGTAAAATAAACAACTTGAATAACCAAGTTTAACAGAAAATGTTTTCCTAATTTTTAAATCAAATCATAAACTGAACACAAAAATTCTTCTGATCTAACATGTCATGGCAATCTCCCACTCATGCTATTCGCCATCACCACCTGCATCATAAATAATTGTAGGGGAATGAGTATTTTAAAATACTCAGTAAGCAAACTCACATAATAACATGCATCCATATGTCATAAATACAATCATGACATAATATAACTGAACTTGACATATAACATAAGTGAAATAAAGTAACGTACATGATCATGACATGGCTTAACATAGCACGCAGAAAACACGTGTCTCAAACAGAATCATTTAACAATCTTAATCATATCTTGGCTTGTCATGTCCTCTAGTTAATAAGAACTTATCACACCTTAACTGAAACACATCATGATGAATTGGGCGACGGAACAGATGGCACACATCGGGCGACGAAACAGATGACACTCATTGGGCAACAGACAGATGGCACTCATAGGTGACGAAAAATGTGTACAGATGGCACATCATGAGTGACGGAAAACATTTACAGATGACACCCAATGAATGACCAAAATATGAACATATGACACCCTATGCGTGACGAAAGCATGAACAGATGACACCACATTCGTTTAACAGAACATAACGTGAACAGTCCTGATTTCTTGTTTACTAATGGTCATGCTTAAGTTCATATTTTGCTTAATTACCACTTGAATGAATTAACCTCATAACTTGTAGAATCCAACGTATGACAAAAATTAATCATGTAATGCATAGTGATACATATAACAGAATTAAACATGATAACATACTACGCAAAATCAGTCATACTCAGACATTTATCTCATGATAATCACATTAATAACTGAACAGAAATCAATTACCAAAATGTTAACCAAATATAATAATTATCAAAAAATGGTTAAACAGATAATAAATACGTGATACAATTATAATATCAGAGTCACATCGTTATATAAGTCAATTTACCCAAATATATTTATGAAAGCAACATGCTTATAGACAATCAAAGCTGATGAGAATAACACATGTAAATTCACTTACACAAGCATATATATTTATTACACATGGGTCACATTATGATATAATTTCACTTACACAAAGCATATACATTTATAACAATGAGAGTCACATCATCATGTAAGCCCACTTACCTGAAGTGGAAGAATGAATTAAACAATTAATTACCTGAAATCTAAAAAAATATAATCACTAAATTGTTTAAAAATAAAACAATATAAACACATTTTTAATATCCTAAAATAGAAAATATAGATTTAAACAAAATAGTGCAAAACGAGGTCGGGAAACAATATATCGAGTCCAGAGTCAAAAGATAAAGCTTCGGGTCAATGGTTCAGACTAGGCTGGTTCGGACCAGTCCGGTTAGATTTTATTTGATGGACCGATTCAGAACGGTTCTGAGTAACCTGAACTGGTTCGGTACGTGATGAACCGGTTCAGAATAGAGCAGCTGGGTGCAAGACCCAATTGCAGAATAGAAAACACGAGAAAACAGGGGGGAAGAGAGAGAGAGAGAGAGAAAATGAGAAGGAGAGAGAAACAAAGAGGGGAAGAAAAGAGTGAGGGGATCTGAGAGGGGAAGAGAGAGAGGGATGTAGAGAGAAGCAGAGAAAGACAGAGAGAGAGAGAGAGAGAGAGAGAGAGAGAAAGAGAAACAGAGGGCGAGAGAAAGGGAAACAGAGGGAAGGGGAAATGGGGCCTCGGTGATAAACCACCGATGATGGCGGAAGCAAAGGGAGAGAGAGAGAGAAAGAAGAAGGATGCAGAGAGAGTCAGAGAGAGTGAGAAAACGAGATAGAGATAGATAGATAGATAGATAGATAGATAGATAGATAGATAGATAGATAGATAGAGAGAGAGAGAGAGAGAGAGAGAGAGAGAGAGAGAGAGAGAGAGAGAGAAGGAGAAAGAAACAAAGAGGGGAAGGAAAACAAAACAGTGAGGGAATGAAGAAAGAACAAGGGGATAGCTGAGAGAGAAAAACAGAGGGAGGGAGGGAGAGCAACAAAGGGTTATAGAGAAGCAGAGGAAAAGAGAAGAGAAAAATAGAGAGGGGAAGAAACAGGGAGAGGAAGACAAAGCAAGGACGAGAGAGAGAGATAAAAACAGAGAGATAAAGAGATTAAAGAAAGAGAAGAAGATTACCCAAATTCAATTAGAGAGAGACCAACGAAGGAGAAGAGTTGTCGGCCTGTAGGTGGCTGCGCGGGGGAGGAGAGGGATGCCATAGAAGAAGTTGTTGTTTTGGAATATAATAGGTTAAAGGTTGGTTTAGGGTGTATATGCATGTAGTGTGAGTGATTTTCAATTGAGGGTTGAGATTACCTAAACAAAGATAAAATAGGGTTAGGGTAATACTAGGGTATACATAAGCATATGGTGTGAGTGAGCTAAAATTTTATAATATAAATTAAAACTCTTTTAAAATTGAATAATTGAATTTTAAACTAAACCATATATAATTTAAAATTATTTTACTAAAATTACAAATAATCACTTTTTAAAATCAAATTTTAAATTCACTTGATCTTTTAAATCAATTTTATAAAATTGCTCATTTACGAAGGGTCAGGATATTACACCTGCAATGAAACTATGAAATGGTACACTCATTCTTTACCCATTTTAATAAATTATTATGTTATTGTTTTTTACAACATTCTTGAGAAAAAAATAAAATACAGATTAAAAAAACAAAGTACAGACGAGTCTGAGAGAGAGAGAGAGTAATGAAGTGGCGAAAATGTTTATGGATTATGGTTAGGGTACTGTGAAAATCTCTTTATATATTGAATATACGGTTCGGTTTGGTGCAGTTTCTTCATAAAAACCGTAGATCGCACTGAACCGTGGACTTATCACATATCAGGGACCGAACCGAACCGTCTAAAACGTTGAGACCGACCCGGTTCGGTCGGTTCCATCGGTTTCAGAGGTTTTTTTTACACGCATAGATGATGTGGCAATCCAAAGAGAAGCTAATCAAGACCATGGATTGATCAGACGGTTATGATTCACTTGGTCGTTATTGTTGATAAGCTAGATCTCAGAGAATATTCTGTTGATCCTATTTTCAGATAGAATTAGATAAGATGTATCAGATTCTATGTGAACGATTGAAGACCTATAAATAGAGGCAAGATGCAACTCCAAACAGAGGACAACAACTCTTAACACTCATTAACTTTATGAACCCTTTCTCCATAATGAAATACTATCAAAATCTTCTCGTAGTTTTCTTCCCTTTAAGAGTTTTCCACGTAAATCATGGTGTCATTATTCTCTCTCTAAATTATTCTCTTGATTTTCATTTTATGATGTAAGAATTTCACGACCGATTCTCAAATACGGTGAATTTTTTCTTTTACAGTTACAGTAACATAAAAATTTTAGTAGTCCATTGAAGTTGAAGTACTACTAGTACTTACTCCTTTGGTTATTAAACTTTGGAGGAAATTGTGGAGATTTTTTTTTCCCGGTAAGGCAACAACTTCAACGTGCCGGTAGCCTTTGGCGAACCGCGTAATCAAAGATGAACCGAACCTGAGATATCGGTTCGGTTCTGATGTCAATTTCGGTTCGGTTCTGATGTCAATTTCGGTTCGGTTCTGATGTCAATTTCGGTTCGGTTCTGTTTTGAGAGATGACCGATTTGTTCGTTTAATTTTTTATGATAACCGACCGACGAACGTGGACACCACGACGGACTAGTGCTACTCTAGGTTTATAAGGCAACTCATGGATTTTGTACTCGGGTCGGTAAAATTGTGCCGGGTTAGGGTTGTCCGTCTCCCGATTGGCGGTTAGTTAGGCTTTTCAGTATTTCACAGTTCGTTCTCCTCCCATATTCCAGATACTCCTCGTCGTCGCAGACGGTGCCGCAGTTCCGAGAGCTAGCGGCAAGGTATGTTAGACGGGTCTGTTACTGAGGCAACAACGGCGAGATTCCGGTGATGGCATGCTTTGCAGTACATTTGAGGTTGCAGGTTGAATCTCCTGGTGAGCTGGTTTGCGTCGGTTGAGGTAATTTGTGAGTTTCTGTGTAGTGCTTCCGTAATCTGACTTTGGTTGGCCCAGGAATAAGGAGAGTAATATTTTATTTCTTTCTAATTGATCGCATTGATGTACCATGGATATCAATGCTGTTGAAAAGTATTTGAAAATGCTTGCCAATTCTTTGAGGATATGAGTTCCACTTCCTTTCTAGAGGTTTGGTTCGTTTGTCAACTGTGCCAGTCATACTCTTCTTATTCAAAGTTTTAGTTTTTGTAGGCGTTTAGCGATGCTGGCTAACGTGGCAGTGAAGCCTGAGGCAAATTCGTGCTGCCAAGTGGTATAATTTACTACATTCTCCATTCTTTTGCGTGCGTGTGTATGTGGCAGCTAGTGTTTTTAATTATCAGCAGTGGGTGGAGATTAATTTAGTTTATACAAGTAGTCAAATGCAGGTATAAACCATTTTCTGAGTGTTTTGTATTTTTGTATACAGTGGAAAGATAAATACACAAAGCTAGAAGAGAAAAGGAATGCTCTGCGTCAAGCTGTCAAGCTCCTTGAGCAACAGATTAATAAGATTCAAGCTGAGAACCTGAATTTGAAGAAAGGTAAATAAAAATTTCAATGTGGCATTTGATTAGAGCTTTCATGATGGGTTTCCGATTTACATAAGAAGGAAAGTCTGGTCTGTGAAGATGTCAATTTATTTTCAGTAGAGTACATTCTACCGTAAGGAGTATAACTGAAAAATTGTTAGAGGGGAATAACAGAAGAATACCTGAGTGATTTTAAGATCATTAGGGTTTTTTAAAATGACTTAATCAAACTTTCAATCAGATTTATTCGTTCTGTGCAATTGTGGCCCTTTTTAGTTTTTGTTTCTTCATATGTGATTATCTCTTTAATCTGTGTTAAGTAATTGTGTTTATGATAATTACACTCTAACCATTTGTGTCGCAGCTCATGATGAAGAGCGGGCACATGCAAATATCGAGAAAGAGGAGAAGGAGAAAGTATTAGGTGCTAGAATTTCTCTCGAGGACGAAATCTCTGTGTTGAAGTCCGAGATCTCTTCATTACAACAGAAAAAAAGTCAACATTCACATAAGGAAATAGAGCTCCTTCAAACTCGGATTTCTGAAGGGGAGGGAGAAATTTGTCGGCTCAAAGATCTTCTTGAGGCTGAGAAAAGAAGGGCAGATTCAGAAAAGAAAAATGCTGAGATGAGCAAGAAGGAGGCTGCTGAAGCATGGAAAATTGTGAAAGCTAAAAAGAACAAGGCTGAAGACCTGAGGAGGTCTATTGAAGTTGAGAAGGCTAAGGAACACATACTTCAGATGGAGATGTTAAAGAAAGAAGTTGATGAAACAAAATTGAAATTGGCTTCTGAATCCTTAAGGTTGCAGGATACGAGCAAAAAACTGGAGGCAGAAAGACAGAAGGCAATTAAAGAGAGCAAACGTGCAGATTCAGAGATGTCTAAGTCAGAGCACCAAAGGATGCTTGCTGAGGTCAAAGAGAAGATGGCTGAGGAAGAAAGGAACCGTGCTGAAAATTTGATACAGCAGTTGGAGGAAAAGAACTGCAGGGTTGATGAATTACAAAAACAGATTCTAGAAATTGTGCCCCTCAAAAGTTTGGGTGAAGCCCCTGGTTCCCAGCATGATAAGAAAATCAATGCTGAATTGTCAAAAAGGAATGAGAGAAATTGGTCAGAGATTTCGCAGAGAGAAGCAGATGAACCGAAGTTGTTTTTGGAGTTACCTAACTCTAAGGAGGTAAGCCAAAGGATAAAGGTTGATAAACACAGAGCAATTGTGGAAAAAAATTGTGTCAATCCTGAGATAAATAAAGCAGAGAAAATGGCGTCTGCAGAGATTAATCTGAGGAAAACCATGGCAGACAAATCCCGTGATGATTGGTTTTCTTGTGAGTTACAAGAAAATAAAAGGAAGATTGAGGAATTGCAGAAGAGGATGCATGGACTCATGTCTTCAAGGAGATTAGTCGAAGCATCTACTGTTTCATATAACAAAGCTATGGGAGCTGAGCGTGAAAGAGTGAAGCTTCTGAAGAAAAAGATTAAATTCGAGAAAATGAAAGCACAACATGCCAAACAAGTGGCTGAATTGGAAAAAAGTCGTAACATGATGCTAAAACAAGAATTAGAACGTTTAAAGTTGGAGTTTGTCCAATCTTTACAGAGATTGGATGTACTCCACAAATTCTTTCCAAGTGAAGCTGAAGGTATAGATGACCAAGGAAAGGTTGGTTCCTCACATATATATTTTTTAGCTTCTGTGGCTATTGTTGGTGCTTGGATGATGATTATGCTAATAGGACATTAGTTTCGTCACATATATTTTTAACTTCTATGGTTATTCTTGGTATTTGTTTGATGAGTATGGTAATAGAACGTTACCCTGAAAAGATCCTGCTATATGCATTTTTTACGCTACTTTCAACTGCGTACTGGGTTCTTCACTTCCTCTTTCCATCCTTCTACAATTGGATGCTATCTTAGCAACAAAAAGAGTTGGATGCTAGATCTTCGCGAAATGCCAGGTTATTCTTGTTAACTTTTTGGTTAAATCCATTTTTTCACCCTCAAACTATCACCAAGTTGCATGTTTAACTGTAAACTTGTAGAATTTGCAATTCGTTCCTGAAACTTTTTTTTTCATGGGTAAAGGTAACTATTTATAATTCTCAAAAGCTCCAAAAGGGGATTTACAGCTCTAAGCTAGAAACTGAAAAACAAAGGATCAATGTCTCCACCCAGGTTTTTTTAGAATCAAAATGTTCTCAAAACTTTCATTTTAAACATTTTGTCTAGGACCCTTTATTGTTCCATGTCGATCCAACTTTCAAGACTGCTTAAAACGTCCGGTTGTGTAGCTCATTTCACATGCCCTTACTTTTGTCTCCCATTACATGTCATTCTAGTTTGATCTCACACGTTTAGCTTTATCTGAAACTTTTTCTTTACCTTTTGACATCAACTATTAAAAATGGAGGTTGTTAGAACAACTATGCCTTAGTATTGTCAATGTTTTGCTACTAATTGTTCCTTGGTTTCAATGTCAGACTGGGGATGTTGAGAATGTGCGAAGTCTTGACCTGATGAAAAAGCCATGTGGGACAGAACAATTTCAGGCCTCTCCTGACATTTTCAAGCTGAACCATCACCATCCTGTAACATTGCTTCATCAAACTGGAGGAAGCTATGCTGCATCTGTTACAGGTATTGATTCTGAATTGGAGCCTCTGCTTGGAGGCTCCAACCGACAAATGTTACACAGTTGTGCAATAGATTCCAGTACAGCATCATTTTCTGACGGACAGTTGGTGGGCTCACAGGAAAAGGGGGTCATTTCTTTCACTACATCAGGGAAATTTGTTGAAGGGAACATAAATACGCAAACAAGAATATCCAACTTGTCTGGTCAAGTTCCAAAAACAAAATGCATTGAAAACATTGCTATGGTGGCTGAAAATAGTGTCAGAAGTCCAGTAAGAACTGATGGAAACCGCAAGAAGCGCAAGGCGTTATCTGATACCATTGAATCCATCGAATATTTGTATTCTGAGAGTAAGAAATTGCATAAGAGGATAGAAGAAAGAGACACTGACGCCTTAAACAGAGGACTAGCAAAGCCCTTAAAAAAGAAAGGATGTCTGCTGCATGATGTACAGGAAAATAGAGTTGCAGATCGTAGCAAGTATCAGAAAAAGAGAAAGGCATGTAATGAAGAGGAGAGTGTGAGACAGAATTCATGTGGCTGTAAGAAGATGAATTCCAGAGAAGTTGGAAATGAATTTTGCAGGACTCCAAATGGAAGCAGACTGATTTCCCAAGCCCGCAGCGATTTCATAGAAGGTAGTCATGCATGCAGGGAGGGCTTTAACGATTCTGTTACATTTGATAATGAAACCTTGTCAAGCTTTGAAAATGTTGCGGATGAGGGCTATATGGAGTTATTAAAATTAGATAATGCTGCTGACGAGGAACGTTATATGAGAGCAACTGAAGTGCCTCTTTCCCCTTCACTTCCTGAGATAGTACTAGGTGTTGAAACGTGTGAGTTGGACACTTTGGAACCTTTAGTAGAAAGATCTTGTGAAGGATTGCCAGATGGGAAGGAAACCCAGTTGCATTCCAACAGTTATTGTGTCATCGATTCTGAAATTAAGTCCAACATTTTTTTATCTAAGAGCCCCGTCTCATTTCATGATGTGATAGTGCATGATGGAGGTCTAATTAGCTCTTTGGAAAAAGCCGAAAGCGATAAGAATGATCATTTGGGTATTGTACAAGTGGGAGAGACCACTGTTCATGGGATCCAGGGCTCTGATACGACGGTTGTTGTGACATGTCAGCCAATTCCAAGCAATGATGGGGCTAAGTTTGTGTCAGAGATAGATCTTGAATTTGCATATGAAAATATTCCTAGATATTTTGTTTTATTTTCCGATATGAAGGATGATTACAGTGTTGCTAGTGTTTTCTCTGCCACTAGAACTTGTATGGCTCGTTGCTGTTCGGTTACTCAAAAAGAGTGGGCACTGCAAGAGATTCTTCTTGCTCTTAAGATGGAAGGAAAACTTTTTCCCAGGTAGTGCTTTGCTACTCCCTAAGATGGTATACTTTTATGGATTTTATGCTCTTCCTACGAAGAATTCAATGCTCGCTAACTGGAATGCAGTCTTATTTTCTTGCGTGTATAGTTGTTCGTAACAGAGCCTTTGCGCCTTTTTTTTAAATGAATCCTAAAGCTCCCTCTTATTTCTTTCAGGGAGAAGGCTTGTGCATTCTTTTCCTTGTTGTTGGCCAACTTTTGCACAGCTGCCTCGGACAAGTTCGGGAATATTTTAAATTGGGGATCCTTTCCATGCTTGGACACGTTTGTTGGTTACATATATGAAGGTTTGTTATCTGCATTATATGTGTTCACTATAAGGGATCACAAAAAATCCCTCTATGGTCCAATCTATTTTTGCACTGAAAGTTAATTGTTTATGTTGATTATACTTGTAATTTGTATTACCTTTTATTGTTGGTTACATCTATTTTTTTGTTGACAGTGATGTCCGATGTGGAAATACGAAGGTTGATTGTAGAACTAGTCTTTTTTGATGAGCTGCTTCTCCTTATCGAAGATTTCCTTGTGGATGGAAGAGTATTGCTATATCACAATGCATCTTTTGGCAGATTGATTCAATGTGATAAGAGAATGGAAGTACTTGTGGATGGTGTAAATGAAATGTTTTCCATTGTACCTGCCTCAGCTTACCATTTAGTGGCAGGGAGCATCTTATTAGCATCAATATCTGCTGCAATTGATCGTATTGGTTTCCTTTGCGAGGTGTCCTTCAACATTCTACGGAAGTCAACATATGACTCTTCAATGAGGCTAACTATTCTTCACATTTTTGCATACACTGGTAGAGACAAGTTTTTCACCATGAGGAGTTTCAGTTTGTTGATGACTGTATTGAAATCGATAGTCTCGTTTCTTGAGAATAGTTTATCTGATGATGCTGCATTATGTCCATCTTTGAGGAATGTTAAAACTGAGTTCTGTAGATCTGCTGATTGCCCGTTTTTGGAGAATGTGGTTTCCATTCATACTGTTGCGTTGTTTCTTTTAGGACTGCTCCAAAAAAATGTGTTGAAGGGGAAAATGCATGTGGATGTGGAAAAATCAATTAATCCTTTAAGTTCTGGGATGTACAATGCTGATGATAATTTAAGACTTGAAGAGATCTGTTCAATTCATAATTTGTCTTGTGATGATTCCTGCTGTTTAAACAAGTTCAAAGTGCTTGATATGCTACCAGCCTCCGATAACAACATGACCCTGTGCGATCTTAGTGATACCATCTCATTGCTGGAGGTGCTTGCGTGCTACATGGTATGTGCTCGTTCTTTCCCCTCATTGTTAATGATTTTGTAAATGCTTTAATGTGGTTGTGCTTTCAATTCTTGTTTCTTGTTTCTTAATGGTGTAAAATTCTGATTTTGTTAATGTTGCCGACCCGTGCGATTCAACAATTGTTCTGTTAAGGCAAAAAAAGATGGTCCTGCGTTTAAATTTAAACCATCTCATCCTCAATTTGTGAAACAATGTCATTATTGACCTTCATTAATTTCTCATATCTTTTTCCAAATGGGTTAATTACTAGCTACGTCTACTACATCATCTGGTGGGCATTTATAAGTATACATTTCATCTCAGTTGGAACAGATGCAATTTATACAAAAAATAAAACAGATGCAAGTTAAATGTTCTTTTTCTTTCTTTGAGAATTTATATTGGGTCCTGGTAGATTGATTGATGGAATAAGAATAATACCTACCAAAAGAGAGATTGATGGAATAATGGTGGATCTTGAGCAATTGAAATCTGATCATTAGTTTGGTCTTCAATTGCAGAGTTGGGGTTGGACGTCTACAAATGTTGTCCCGGAGCTCCTGAAAATGTTAGAATCGTCATCTGCTACGGAGAATCTCACCGCGACAATAGTAATTCTCCTTGGTCAGCTTGGGAGGTAACTCCATCTGTTATATTCGATTATCTTATAGACATTTGCTTACGTAATTTGTAGTCCAGCTCCAGGGTTAAGTAATTTGTTAAACTAAAGTTTAAAAGACATTTGCTTACGTCCAGTGGTCTCTTGTTGTAAGTTAGATTTACACGGAGAAAAGTAATGTTTTCAAAATTTACTAATTTCCTTATTAATTTTTCGCTCATATAATTTTTTTAGAGAATCATTTATGGATAATACCCTCAAGAAATAAAAAACTATTTTTGACCCCTTCCCCTTTTTTAATGAAATAAGACATTTTTTAAGGGGAAAAGACTACTTATTTGAATTTTTTTTGGTGAACTTGGTGTCCGGTCTAGCTCACATATTTTGCTCGTCTGCAGTCTAACAAGTGTTAATCTTAATGTCACAATGCTAGACCAAGGTTTAACGGAAGAATTTTGTTTTTTTATGTTCCTGTTCTGCACCTTGTGGCACGCCCATGCAAGCAATCATGATAAAGAAATATGCATTCAGAGTGTATTTAATTATATCTTTTTGTGATATTCAGATTTGGGGTAAACTCTAATGGATATGAAGATAAAGGAGTTGAAAACTTGAGGTCTAAGCTGTCAGCGTTTCTACGTTGGGACACTGCCATGAATGCCGGTCTTCCCATTCAAGTTGCTACAGTGTCTTCTCTGTTATGCCTCCTTCCTTTCGATTTTGAAACAATCATTCAAGATGAATCCAATCTCTCATCCTCTGATAGTCTAAATTTTCCAGTTGCTTCGATAAAGAAGTGGTTTTCTTCGTTGAATCAGAAGCAGCAGCAGTTGTCATTTAGTCTTCTACAAACTGCCGATGCTGTGAGCAAGAGTTGAGATATCAAGTATTTTTCCAATTCTTTGGGAATGCTTCTTTGAATACAGGAATTATGAGATTTTTGTAGTGCCATTTCCAGGTCTTGTTTGTACCATACACACGTTTTTGTAAATGTTCCCTAGGGATAGTGGGAAAGTTCGTAACTTGGATTCGAATACGAGCTTTTTGATTTCCCGGATATTACAGTATTTTTTCTAACTTGTTTGTTTAAGAAGACGGGTGTTGAACTTTTATTTTTGTGCAGGTTCTTCTGTCAATCAACTATTTAATTAAGCTTTTTATCAACCAAGTTTAGTTTCAAGGAAGAAATAATTGTGGACAGGACAACATTCTTCTTATCAATACCTTGACAATTGGATAAAGGGAAAATTAAATAAAATTTCATAAAGCCCTCTCTCTCTTTATGATCTCCTCTCTCTTGTGATCTTTGTTGGTTTCTTATTTCTCATTGAGATTTTTGTTTGGTTTCTTATTTCTCACTGAGTTTTTTGTTTGGCTTGTCGTTTGTCGGTTGTCTTATGATTTTCTTGTATCTGTGCACTCGTTGTCGGCGTTTTTTGCGTGCTCTGGTTTGGGTTTTAGAGATCTAATTTTTGGGCGTTCAATTTCTGGTTTTCGGCCTCGTATTATGGTTTTCTCAGCCTCGTATGATTTTTGACTTGATTTTTGTGTTTGATCAGAGAGATTGAAGCTTCAAAGTGGAGAAATAGAAAATTCAGTGAGAGAGAGGTGAAAGAGAAGGAAACGAGTTTGAGTGTGGTAAGAGGTATGGTACTGATATGATATATAATTATCATAGATGACATACATGTTTTTCCATCCAGTGAATGCTCGTTCTGTTGTCATACACAATCAGAAGCCTTTCTCTAATAGGGGAAAGAAGACAGGACGAACAGGATCAGAGAAAGAAAATTGAAATCGTCAAATTATGCATTAACTTGATGGAATTTGTTTAAAGTTCCAAAGATTAAAAGTTTAAAAATTAAAAAATTAAAGGTTAAAATTAAAAAAATTAAGATTAGGCTATTTATGAACAAAAAGATTTTGTCCCGTCCTGTCCCGCCAATAGTAAAAATCTCATCCTGCCCGTTCGGTTCAGGACGATTTTTCAGGACGGGACGAGTTTTTCGGTTGCACAACCCTATTTCTTCAGAAAAAATCCCCAGTGGGTAGGGAACCCTTGTTATAGTTGCTTCAGAAAGAGATATTGGAAGGTTGGACGATCTTCTATCCTGTCCGATCGTTGTCGCAAGTGAATCTATTGAGAGATATATTGAGCCAATAAACAGGATTGGCTTGCCGAATAGTGAGATGATATCACGAAAAATGGCTAATAAGAGTGTAGTATAGCATCTTGAAGGAGTTGTTGGAAAGCTGGAACCTAACTTAACTTCCTTATGTATGTTGCCCATCGTTGACGCAATGGTGGAATTCCCCTATCTCTGACGGATTGCCTAGGGAAGTCATAAAGGAATGGACATTCAGAATCATGATACGTGCCCACGAAGTTTGGAGTGGATGTCCGACCTTCTCTACCTATATTAAATATATATACGATATGCTGATGATATATTAAAATATAATATGGTCTATAAATATATATAGTATACTGCCTATGGTATATAAAAATATATTAAAAATATATTACAATATATTGATAGTATATTAAAATATACTACGATATATAAATACATACTATGATACATTTTTATATATCATAATACACGTATAAAGTATTGATATTGTAACATAAAAATTTTCAAACTCGTGATAATGATATATTTTTGTCTCTCCACGTAAAGTATTGATACTGTAACAGAGAATTTTCCAAACTCATGATAATGATATAGTTTCAATAATTTGTGCAATTAAAAGCCAGATGTGTATTCTTTCAATGTATGGACACATACAGTAACAATCCAGGATGTCCCCTAAATAAAATTCCCAAGCATATACAAAAACAAAATTCCAAACAAAAAAACATTGATAAACTTTCCCACCTCTATTTCTCTCTCTCTCTCTCTCTCTCTCTCTCTCTACAAAGCCTTCAACTAAAAAGAAAAGCAAACAGTGATATTAATTTTAAGTACATTTACTAAACCTTATTATTATTCTTATTGTAATAATGATAGTAATTACCATTGTTATTACCTATAATTGCTCTTTTATTTCTTAGATAATAGCCGATTCTTTTCCAACTCCATAGGTTGCGCCGCCTCTTTTGGTGGCTCACGTGCCCCTTTGGTTTCATCACGGCCCCACGTACCTCCGGTGGTGGTCTGTACGTCCTAATCAACGGCCACTTTATCCCATCAAAGAATCTGTGCCGTTTGATATCAGTGGCCCCACCTTCGCACCCTAACCTTTTTCTAGGATCTTTCACCAGCAGTCTCTCTATCAAATCCTTTGCCTCCGCCATTACCTCCTCCTCCTCCTCCTCTCTTTTCGCCGTGTCACCGAATCTCACCCCCTTAGTCGACGCTATGCTCCTCAGAGTACTCTCTTTGCTCCCTCCTTTAAACGGCGTCCTGCCGTATAGCAATTCGTAAATGAAAACCCCAAACGCCCACCAGTCCACGCCGTTGCCGTGTCCACTCCCGGAGACTAACTCCGGCGCCAGATACTCGTGCGTTCCAACGCACGACCTCGAAAATGCCGTCGTCGGCTCCGCCACGAACTCCGCCACCACTCCCTCCTCTTGCATCCGGTTTGCCACCGTGCCGAAACAACTGCACTGCCGATTCTTTGTGGGGACCACTAGTTTATCGGAGTGGGCCCGGGTCTTGAACGTGGGGACCACGTCCGCCTTGAAGCATAAATCAAAGTCGGACAGCATGATGTGGCCGTCGTGGCGCAAGAGGACGTTTTCCGGTTTCAAATCGCGGTAAACGACGCCGAGGGAATGCAGATACTCGAGCGCCACTAAGACCTCGGCGGCGAAGAATCTGACCGCTTGAACCGGTAGACGGTAAGAAGGCTGTTTTCGGAGAAGGGAATGGAGGTCGCCACCAGAGCAGTAGTCAATCAAGAGACACGTGTAATGAGAAACCTCAAGGTGTGCGTAGAGCGTAGGGAGGAAAGGGTGGTCCAGCATAGAGAGGATCTGAGCCTCCATTTGTACGTGTGAGATCTTCTTGTTGCTTAATGATTCTTTATCAACAACCTTAAGGGCGAAATTGGCATGATCGTTATCTCTAAGGCGGCAGAGAAAAACTCGGCCAAGATTCCCAGTACCCAAGTGGCGGAGGAGCTTAAGGTGGCGGAGATGAAGTTTGCCATCTGAAGAAAGAGTGGTGGCGGCTTTAATGGCAGACCAGTTAGGGTCGGAGCTACGGTGCGGGCGGATGAAGATAGGGGTAGAAGAGTCGGAGGGGACGGCGGTGGAAGTGGAGGAGAGGCGGGATTCGTTGAAGCTGAGAGTTAAGCTGCTACGAGCTAAGCTGGTACGGGCACTGGAGGAAGCGAAGGTACGGTCAGTGGCGGTGGAGGTGGAGGTGGAAGTGGAGCTGGTGAAGCTGAAATCGAGATCTGTATCTGCTGGTGGGAATATTGTTTCTTCATCCATTTCGTCTAGTAATTCTGAGAGTGAAATAGTCATATGAATGGAGCAGTGTAGTGACTGGGATTACATATATAAAGCAGAAGACAGAGAGAGAGAGAGAGAGAGAGAGAGAGAGAGAGAGAGAGAGAAGAGAGAGAGAGAGAGAGAGAGAGAGAGAGAGAGAGAGAGAGAGGTAGGGCCAGCCAGGGTGAATAAAGAAGGTGTATGGTTGACCCACCAAACTGTATAGTAGATGAAGAAAGAGAGATGATGGTTGACCAAAGTGACCCATAGAGAGAGAAAGGGAAGAAGAAGAAAAGGAGGAGGGAGGGTTCGAAGAATTGAAGAGGGCTGACAAAGAAGATTAAAAAAACAGTTTTTTATTTTTTATTTTTTGGGTATAAGGGGACCTGAAGATATTGATCAAATGTAGAATTTTTTTTTAATTTATCTGATTGGGGAAATGAATTTGGAGTTATGAGGATGGGGGAAGGTCGGCTGTCTGCATATGCATTGCATGTAGTAATTTATTGAAACTACGTGTAATCGTGTACGTCGGCCTTTCAATTTACTGCATGTATTATGTGGGGTTATGCATTTAAATCGTGGTTATTGATATTATAATATAAAATTTAATAAAATTATATTTTTTCTAATTATTTTTTAAAATTATTAAATAATTTATATTTAAAAATTTCATATTCATTAATAAAAGTATGATTTTGTATTAGTACGAAAAAATTAAGATTATAGATAATGAATAAAATTGTTACCAACATATTAAAATATGAATGTTTAATGTATTGTCGCTAGTACGGTTCATTAACATTATGAATGTATGTAATTTAGATCCGGATCATTGATGTGGATAGATTTGTTAGTGAATATACTTTATATAATAAAATTATATATGATAGGACCGATTCAAATAAATATCATTATTAACTTGTTGTTTATAATAAATATTTAATATACATCAATATGATAATCATATATAGATCAATCTAAATCCTGAGTAGTCATGAACTTTTATGCATGTCTACTGGATCTTTTGATTCACTCGTTAAGGTTTGTTCGTAAAATAGGCTAGTGACTTTTGTTTTGGAGATTCACTGATGTGGATGGCTGTGAACTTGAACTTACAAGATTTAGAATCAAAGTTTTCTTAACGGATCGTATATTGGTTCCCTTAAGTGTTGATTCTGAAACTAAATGGTTATTGAGCTCAAATTTATAGTACGATTATAAATTAGTTATTGACTAGTGAATTAATAATACTTAATGATCAAAAGATAATTAAAAAGATAAAATAATAATTTTGACCGCCTCTAATTACGAACCAATAATTGAAGGACAAAACTACGTGAAATGATTATATCAATAGATTACACGAGAATACTCTGTAAATACATTCTGTAATCACTAATAGTGCAATTCCATATTTATAGTGGAGTAATAATTGAATTAATAAATAAAATTATTTAATTAATAATCTGGTTTATTGGAGCTTATGATTACAAGTCCATGGTCTCCAAATCACACTTGTACCACGCAGTTTAGGGTGCGAATATTTTATGACATGAGAAAATGACTGACTTGTAAAAAAAATTTTTATTCTGGGTTAAATACATAAATATGTATGATTAATTAATTAATTAATTTATTTATAATAATTTTTAGAAATTATATATAAATAATTATATTGATTAAATTTTTAATTATCGATAAGTGAAACAATATACCTAATTTGTGAGATTGGATAATGTTGAATTATTATTAGATAATAATTCAAAATTTGAATCGACTAAATCTATTATTTGTGAACTAACAGATAAATTAGTTGATAGAGATAATCAGATAAGTTAATTTTAAATTAATTGATATTTAGATATTTATCTGATTAAAATAAATATTTAATTTACAGTCATTGTCATGTGTCAATCACTGATTGAGAATGAGAGATTGACATGAACTACTGTAGTGCTACATGGCACTACAGTAGTGGGTGTGCAATACTGTAGTGTCGTGACACACAATACCGTGAGACACTGTAATGGCTCACGGCAACTGCAGTGCCACGGCACTACAGTTGTGCAAAAATTACAGGGGGTCCTAGTGCAATGAGAATTTTGAAATTTAATATTATTTTCAGTTTATCTCTAAAAATCTGATATATCATTATCTAAAAATTATATATAGATATTATTCTAATGACTCTAAGTTCGTTGTATCAGTTGAGAATTGTTGGTTGAGTGTTGAGAACACACTTACTATCAGAGTGATTAAAAGTTAATCAAAAACTCTGAAAGAATAACCATCATATTCTCTTAGATGATTGTCTCACTAAATTAATCATTCTAAGTAAATATTTAGATCTCATATGTTGAGTACATCTAGAGACAAAAAAATGTCTTTGAATTATTTTACGTGTCCACACACGTTCTAGTGCGTCACCAAAAAATGTTGAGTACATCCATTGTTATTTTATTTGTGTTAGTTTAAATTTTAACAGTTTTGTATTTTTCTGTCACCAAAATCTAACATGGAGGGAGGTCTTTTTTCAAATTAAAGTGGTGTCCCTGTCATTTAAGCAAGCTACATGAGGTGTGAGAAGAATTTTCTAAAAAAATTAGCCGGGTAATATTATGATCTTTTATCATAAAACTAACATTTTTTTAATAAAATAGACGTATTTGTTAATTTTCAAACTAAATGAACTGTCAAAATATAAGAACCAATAGCAAACAAAAAAGTAGTGATTTAATTACTTTCCCCTTTTACGTTACACATCTCCAATAGATACATCATTTAACTATTTTTAAAGGTAAGTATAACTTGATCTTAAGATAATGTCTCAGCTCATCCAGATTGTGAATTTTAGCATCTGAGACTAGCTCGTTGACAATGGATCAATCCATGAGTGTTATTCTTGACAATGAGTTCATTATTTGTTGCCACAGGCGACGATCACGACTCCTGACCTCTTTAACTGACTTATTCTTTGTTTATATTATTGAATAATGTAACATGCATTAAAATTAGTTGAATACCCGTGCGTTGCACGGAACTATGTATTATTAAATTTAAAATTTTATTAAGATAAAATTGTTGAATATTTTCTCTCTCACGATTATAAGACAATTTTACAATTCTTCGAATAGCAACTGTTGAGAAACAAATTAAGTTTTATTAACTCTAAAACATTCATGTGATAATACAAATACGATTTGTACACATGTATTTTGTTATACTCGTTTTTAGTTACTAGATCATAACTTAAAAAAAGAATAATTAGCCCATCCCTTTTTGAAGGCATACAAAAACTAATTGTTCTTAAAAAAATAAACCTTATAGCCATAGCGATATGATAAATTCCTTGTACCATAGTCTTGCATTCTCTAAAGAAATAATATTTTCTAATAAGGGTATGTCATTTGGATTACAGTTTTTCTGTTTTAAAAGCTAATCTATGACCGGAAATCATTTGAATGACAACCTTATAAACTCAATCAAGATTGAAAAAGAAGAAAAAGTTTTTTAGGCAAGGAAGAAAAAGAGTTAGGGGGCAAGAGATTGTAAGTTTTGGGGGGAAAATCTGCACATCTATTTATATAAATATATAATTAATTAAATTTGTCTATCAATCATGATTTCTTATTATGTAAAAATTAGAAAAAGAAAATGAAAAGCCTTAAAATAAAATGAATTCTCATTAAAAATGAAGAGTCACACTCTTCATTTTTAATAGTAGGATGAATACTAATGATATTTATAATTGTGATTTTCTAGACGATACTTGTAGTTGTGGTTAATGAGTCTAGTGACCCATGATAGGAGTGTAAGTGTAGGTGAATGGACGATTATGGGTCTTTTTTTTATTTTTTGAGAGAACGGTTGGGGTCTTGAGTAAGAGATAAATATAATACAATTTTTTTAAGATATAGTTAAAGTATAGAGTTAATGGGATTGGATTTTGGTAAATATATTACATGCTTGGTATAATGTTCCACTTAAAAATATGAAAGAAAATAATCTTATAAACTACAAACAAATAAATATTAAGTTTTGAGTTGATAAATAATCTAGAATGATTTAAACTTTTACGTATAAAGTTTGTGTATACTATTATGGTGATTAAATTTGGGTGTTGACACTTGACATATTGTGAAATGTCCACATCTAACTTTAATAATTCTTTTTCAATTCTTATTTAACTAATATATATTTGTAATAAATAAATAATTATATATTTTGTTTATATTAAATATCTAACTTTTTTTTTCAGAAATGTATTTTTAGCTAGACATAAATGTAATTACTAATAGCACTAAATATAAAGAGTTGTGACACTTGGTGCAAGCAGATAGAAATAAAATTGACACTTGGCGTAAGTAGAGGGAATAAAAATTGACACTTGGTGCAATGACATGAACATACATATCCAACTTTATATATATATAACAGTGTTTTTGTTTTAAAGACTTTCCTAATTTTACGGTTGAATTTAATCTAGTAACTATAAATTTACCTAACGAAATTTCTAAAGAGATTTTCGTTGATATATAAATTCAGTTTTATAATTGCCATTAGTATTGTGTTAGCAAAAGTTGTGATAAATAAAATTGTTCTTTGAAATAGACTTGAGTTTTTTTGTGGCTTTAAAAAAATTCTTTTGCTTTTTTAGATAGTCATTAAAACTTAACTTTATGCAAAAAGAGCATAAATATTCAATATCCTAACTAAAATCAATACTAGTTAGAGAAATTATATGTTTCCTCTCAATTTACATATTTCTTATAACATTTTTCATTCAAATGCAATTTAGTATTAATATTCTAACTTAGTTATAATGAGAAATAAAATTTATATTAAGAAGTTTGTGCTAGGAGAGAAGGAATATATTTAATAAAATTTTAAGAAAACATAATAATGTATTTCTTATTTGTCATATTAGGAGAGAGCTATTGTCTTGAGTATTTGATAAAATTATACCGTAAATAATATTATTAAAAGATTATCATTATTATATGACTCTACAACTTCTGAACTCTTCAACTTTTATCTCTTTATTCTCCTCTCTTATTTCTGATTGTTCTCTTAGTATTGTCTTTACTTTCATTTCTTTTCTAACAAGTTATCAACACAATAATTTTTGTTTTATCAACTTCTTGGATACAACATCAAGACTGGAGTTTAGCCTTTCATTTCTAGCAACCTTAATACCGTGTAGTACATTTTCAAAAGAAAAAAAATTCTCATTTTGGTAAGTAAAGACCTGTATGTTAAGAACAGTAAAAGGTATGCTCTCCTTATGTACGTTTGATTAATTTATATGATATAAAACTCTATGATCTTATAATATATTTTTCTTATATTATATTTTGCTATATTATGCTAAATATGCGAACAGTTTTATGAAGTTTGATGGTAGTACGTAGTTCTTTCATAAATACCTTAATAAAGTTGATTTGTGGTTCTCTCATGTTTGACGAATTTTAATTCTGATTCTGTGTGGTATTTTTATGAATTGAAATTATCACAGGTCTTTGAGTATATTAACTTCAGAATGATTAAGTTTTTTTTTTAAACTAGCAAAACGCTAAAGATAAAACTACGAAACATCCGAACAAATCACATCAATAATACAAGCGGGACATTCAAACAGCCATAAACGACACCCCAAGATGGAAACACTCTAGCAAGACGATGGGCAGCCTTGTTGGCCGTACGAGGATAATGACTCAGACGAGGGTTATGCGAAGTCGAGATCAAGCTCCTACAGTCTTCCAGAACACCACCAGCATCGGAAAAATCATCATCAGAAGAAGACAAACCTTGAATAACCTGCAAACAATCAGAATTAATCTCATTCATCACAAAATTATGCTGCTTAGCTAATGAGAGACCCTCCCTCAAAGCTAGTGCTTCAACTATCAAAGCCTAAAACGAGCCACGAATGTTCACAGAAAACGCAAGAATGGTGTCTCCGTCATGGTTACAAATTAAACCATCCAAGTCACACACTCCATTGCTACTAGTAGCACCATCAACATTCAACTTCAGCTCTCCCCTATTCGGCCTGGACCAATTCCTGCAAGGTTGGACCCGATTGTGAATTTCCAGGGTTAAGCTCTTGTTAGCTAAGGAGAAATCTTCAAAATATTTATCCACCCAAGCTAAGATATCAGTAGATAAGGCCATGGGCTCGGATTGGACAACCTTGTTTCTAAAAGGCCATACAGCCCAGCAAATTACAGTAAACCTGTAAAGAGAAATCTGATCCAAATTCAACCAGAAAGGATATAAAATCAGCCATAGGCCAACAATTACTCTTTTAGGAATATGGGGAATGATGTTTTCTTCATTCCAAACCGAAGCAGAGAAAGGGCATAAGAATAAAGCATGAACTGTCGTATCCATCTGACCACAATAGAAGCACCTATTATCTTCTTTGATTTTTCTCCGGGTTAGATTAAACCCGAGGGAATGAAGTCATTAGTGGCTCTCCAAATAAAAGTTTTCACTTTACTTGGAATATTCAAATTCCAAATTCTTTTCCACCAATTCTCAAGAGAGTTACTATTAGAGGATCCGCATCTATTTTGGGAGTTTAAAGCCACAAAGTAATTGCTCTTGACCGAGTAAATGCCTTGCCGATCGAAGTGCCAAATAATCTTATCTTCTACGTACAAGCTACGTGAAGGAATGGATAAAATGTCCTCTCTATCCACGAGAAGGAACACTTGTTGAATAAGACTTATGTTCCAAACCCCATCAACTAACAAATCCACCACTCTAAGATCACTCATGGAATTGTTGTGGGAAATCGGGCAAAAAAAATTGTTCTAGGTTTTCTCATCCAAAAACTCGCTTGTGAGAGAAGCTTGTGAGATGAGACTTTTCATCATACTTATAAATTGATCATCAGTCACTTCCACCACTGATGTGCGATCACCCCAATAAATTAAGCATTGGCTTTCCCAAATGCCCAACGTTGGTCAATTTCCTTTTTGAGTTTATATTTTCACGTCGTTTCAGTTGTGGTGGTCTATGATGAAGAAAGAAATGAATAAAAAGTAATTTAGATCTCAAATTGACATATTGATAATTGATTTATCATAATAAATAATTATGACTCAAGAAAACATTGACATGATACTTGATGGTTTCTGAAGTGAAATAAAATAAAAAGTAAATCAGGTATTTTAATTGTTCAGGAGTAAACCCTAGCCTGGCCGTAATAAACTAAGTTATAATGTGTAGATGTGTTCATTCTTTTCATGTGGCTAAGGCTGAAGCCTGAAGGCCATCTGAATGACTGAAACATGGGAATGAAGAGTAAGATGGGTTCATGTGATGGGCTAATGTGACGATTTTCAACTCAGTTTGGGACCCACGTGGATGGGAAGCGGATGCTGTCTGCCACGTGCTCAACATTGTCCCCTACATTGTCGCTCACATCACTTCATTATTTCTCTCATTTTTTTATTTCCCTTTTTTTCTTTCTTTGTGTGGTATTTTAAATTTTAGTCTTCTAAAAACTTGATATTTTTTATATCATTTAAAGTTGTGTTTATATTTTTTTTAAATTTTAAGTATCCAACTTATTTTTATCTCTTTTAAAATATGAATAAATATTATATTTAAATACACATGATAATAAATTAATAAAATATTAAGAAATACTAGAAATATTTATTCGAGAAGAGTTGGAAAATGAAGCTAGATGGATGTACTGAGAAACAAATTTTTACTTGTTTTTTAACCCGAAGAATACTAGAAAACATAGTGAATGTCCAAGTGGATCGTTTAAAAATGGTAGAAATGCTGTCTCGGAATCTTTTAACAACAAATAAAGAGTATCCAAACATGAAATCTTGTCTATGAATTTAATCAATACACACACACATTTAAGTATATATATGGTTTAGATAATCAGTATATTTTCAGGATATAAATAACAAAATGTCTACATATATACATTACATTTCTCTATCCAAAAGTTGTATTAATTAAGTTTATGGTTTGTTTATGTATGTCAAATGGTCATAGCTTGTAGCACTGGTAAAAATATTTTAACACAAATAAAAATATGACAAGTGTACTCTTACGGGGCATTTTAGGATTTAGAAGAATAACATGTGGACATGATTGTCCAAAATTTTCTCTCTCTTGCTTCCCCCTTTTAATACATTATACACTATCAATACATACTGTAGTTAAACATATTATATTTTTAACTGTGATTATTACTTATAATCATATTGTGTTTATGTGAATTAAATAGAAATATATAACACTATATTATTTATTTTCAATTTATTTGAATAAAATAAGTACAATGTTATATTGTTATCATTTATATTTGTTGATATATTTTGATTCAACCATGTCGTACCACATTATTATGTTTGTAGAAAAAAAATTTAAGAGTGTACGATAGGAATATGCTCTAAAACATTAAAAGAAATGATGTCATCAAAATTAAATTATTTATTTCATATTTTATTTTAAACTTTGATTTTTGATTTTTGTTTGTATTGCAAATTTAATTTTTCGTTTGTAAATTTTGTGTAACTATATTTATATAATTACATATTGTTTGTTTTTATCATAACAATATAAATTTCTCTACTTAAAGAATTGGTATTTTTTCATTGTTAAAAACTTGACGTTGTTTCACTTGAAAAAATGGTGTTGTTTCATTTGAAAAAATGGTGTTGTTTCACTTGAAAAATGGTGTTGTTTCAAACCAAGAGTTGTATTTCATAAGGATTATGGTTGTTCAGATGCACTAAATGATCATAGTTTGTGGCAAGTAACAATGAATAAGAATGTGACAACTGTATTTTTAGATGCCATTTTAGGATTTAGAAGAATAACATGTGAACATGATTGTCTTAAAAAATTTCTCCCTCGCTTTCCACTTAAATATTCTACTTATGAAATTTCGACAAGCACATAATCTCACTTGTGTTAATCTATTATTACTATTATTGTTTATGAGAAATTTAAAAATAAAATATGTCTGTTTTTCTATAGAAAACTTTCATGAAATTCGTTATTGATATATCTCACATACCATTAAATTCAAAAAAAAATTATTAGCATATATAATTCATGTAATGAGATATTAAGATGAGAGCAAATTTTTGTTAAAAAAGTAATGAAAAGTAAGGGGAATATGGCAAAATCACGTGCCACCAAGCTGGATTCATTTGATCATTGTTACAAGTATCTATATGAACAATCAAAAGACATAACACAATGGATGTTATATATATATATATATATATATATATATATATATTTCATATGAAAGAATTTCATTAATTACATGCTTCATGTTCATACTCTATATTAACACAACATATACACCACCACTTTGGTGCCCTTCCATTCAATTTTTTTAACAAAAGTTGTCAAGAAAAATAAGCATCACACTAAATAAATAATGCACGGAAGCTTCTTTTTAATAAAAAAAAATAGATTTTTAGCTATATCACGTATATGTGAATCATTCTACATGTATTGTGAGTAAAACAACCACGTAATACAAACATTTGAATTACATAATTTAATTAGATATACAGCCATTAATCTATATTTTCTAGCTACAATTTATAGCTATTGCTACAAATTAATTAGTATTAATTTAATCACCTTGTAAATTATTTTCCCATTATTGCAACATAAAAGAAGAGGGATGTTTTTAACCATGGCCGCCAACCTCTCTTGTAAAAGAAAACCTATTATATTAATATTGAAAGGACACAATAATGAATGGAATATCTCAAATGAATATATAATTACCATTTTTTTTTAGAACTTGAGACATTTAATTTTTTATCAGATAGGTTTAATGTTGAATGAATGATGCAATTCAATCATTTCAGTTAAACAATTATAATAAAAAGAAAGTTGCCAATTTGCTCCAATATGCTTGGTATATGGGTGACTCCTACACTTAGTTCCTAAAGGTGAGAGTATATGTCTAGTTTGCTACCCATATATTCTTACTATCTGTTTTTCCCATTTTATATGTTTCTTTTATTGAAGTTTTAGACAATTTATTTGACAAATCAAGCTGTAATGCATTTTAAAGTTAAAGAAAAAAAGTTTAAAAAGTCAAAAAATCTTATTGAATGGTGTTACATTTTTTCTTACAAAAGTAAAAAATTTAAGAGAATCAAACTGCATACTATGACGTTAAAGTTTTACAAAAGCCTAGCTTATTAGACTTTGTTTTCTGACTCTTCAGTTTCCAACAATTTTTTTAAAAATCTTGATCAGTTCCTCACATAATATAGAGAAAACAAATTATAAGTCCCCTTATCTTATTCAAAGTTTTGATTCCCAATGCCAGATAATCCACATCAACATTACAATTCAAATTTTAAAATTACATATATTTGTAGGACACTATAAAACAGTTTGATGGTCAAATACAATAATTTTAGTTTTCAATATATAGCTCATTCCTTAAAAGGACCAAGAGAAGAAAAAATTGACAGAGAAAACAAATTACAATTAACTTTTAATTATTCTTTTGCCTTTAATAATAAAAAAAGTACACAGAGAAATAAACCGTTTTGATATAAGCAAGAGAATATATCAAATGAAAATGTTTGAGTAATTAGGAGAGAGATAACACATAATTAGCCAAACATCCTCCCACTTCCATTTTCAGATTCAATGTACACATCCTTTCTAATTAATATGGTTATAACTGAAAAATAATTGGAGATTTAATTATTTTAAATTAAACAATAATAATTAGTAGCCCCCCTTCTCATATTTGTTTATTCTTTTTGGGGTCTCACTACTTGACATTATCACATGTATATATATGTATACATCTCCTCAATTATTTTTTCCTCGTTCATCAAACTTCTAATCATTAACTTGGATCTTATATATTTTAATAAATACAAATATAAAGTAAAAAAAATGAGTTATATAATNATATGAGCTTAATTGTATAAGACAACCCAATTCATAAAATTTCACATTAATTATCAAGTACTACAAAAGCTTTTAATATATACTCAATATGTATAAAAAGAATTATATTAATGGTTGTGACAAAAAGAAAAAGAAAAGACCTAGAGAAGATGCCATTTTTAAACCTATAAAGAAATGGAAAATTCTAAAAAAAATTCATGATCAAATCAGTTGGCTATAACTTCTGTTTGTCTGGTGGCTCCACCAAATTCTGTTTAAATCAGAAGACAAAGCCATCAATATATTATTAGTAGAAGATGAAGATGAAGATGCGCTCAAAGTGTTAGGTATATAGGGCAATATGTATTGAATATTCTATTCAACAATTTTTTAGATATAAGAAGTTGCAAACCAAGAAGGTGTTTGTCTATAGTAGAAATTAAGTAAATTGTACTTAATATGTATGTAAGTATATACTGAATATATATATCAACTAGAATAAAACTTATATATATAGAATCAAGAACTGCAAACAAAGAAGGTTTGGCTCCGGTAGCAATTTCTTTAAATTTGAAATTTTTTAGTAGTTCTTGAAGGACTCTCCTTCACAACATGGTTTTATATAATTTTTTACTTTAGAACTTTGCAGTTGGAAGAATCGATTCTCACACTAGAAATTACAATTAATTAATCTTAGGACTAAGATTAATTAAGTTGGTAATTATCACTAACTTAAAATTAGGTTAAAATTTGTAGCTCACCTACGACAGTTTAAAATTCGCTTAAAAGGAAACATAAGCGACTCTACTAGTTTATGTTTAAATAAGTAATTTTCATCCAACCAAAGGCTAGAACATAGAGCCACTAACCCCAATAGAGATATTCGAAGATGCCAACCGCCTTCAAACCGTTTATCCATTTTGGTAGGTATAGTGTCACGAGTAAATCGACGTCGTATGAAACTTTATGATTGGTGACAACTTTAGCTTCTTTAGACTGTTTTTCAAACAACTCAAAAATTTTCTTGAGCATCCAAATGAATGTCGTGATTAATCATTTGAGATGCAATTTTTGAGATCCTCAGCATAATTAAACCCCCTTACCAACACATGGTAACGGAGTTGTAGGTTTTTTAAGATCCTTCAACGTGTGAAATTGTCTTACTTGTCTGCAAAAGTGATCACGTGTTGTGCAAGTGATTATTCCATTTATTTATTTGACGGTGTTTGGGAAACGATCAAGGGGATGACGTTTTGAAGGTAAACGGATTAGTGTTATTTTTCTTTAAAAATTCAGGACCAAAGTGGAACTAGAAACAAAGTCCAACAACATAGATGTCTTTTGCCCCAAGTATAATGTCCAATTCAACACAACGTGTGGTTCGCTTTGGGACATGTTACGGCCCATGCCTACAAGAAGGTTACCATGACCAACATGTAACTGCTATTATCTTTCAAAAATTCATCCCTGTAGTCGTTTTTCCCAAACGTCTGTTAAATAAATAAATTCATGTTGACTATATGAACTAAAATGCATGTGAGAACTGAAATCACATAAAAGCAATTGCACAAACAAAAAAGAGCATGATACATTCCAGGAATGAAGCACAAAATCTTTTAAACTAGTTTTCGTCCCCAAAAGACTTACAATTAAGACATGAGAAAGCCTTGCGATGACTGAATTGTTATATATCTTCTCTCCATCAATACTCTGAGGGAGAAATAACATCATCAATTTTCAAAATCATCTTTACCACTTGAGTTGCTAATAAAACCTGTTGCTGTTTGCCTATCAGCGACTCAAACACATTCTGCTCACGCATGTCATTTGTGCCCACATCGTTGCAATCTATTCCGCAGTAGGGATTGTTCTCCTAAATTGATATCCAAAATGAAAAATTATGTCCGTTGAACAAAGGAGATATTGAACAGAAAATGAGGCAAAACCACAATTATTACCTTGATTTGCTGAGATTTCACTGCAGAAAGAGTTTCAATTGGTTGGAGGCCACTATTTTCGGCAAGTGCCATTGGAACTGCATCCAGAGCATCGGCAAATGCCCTGATAGCATACTGAAGGTAGCAGAGAGAAAATCTCAATACAAATGGTAAGAATCTGTGTGAGACGTTGTGGGAACAAAATAAAGGAGTACCCAAATACCTGCTCAACTCCAGGATATCTATCTGCAGCAGCCTCTACAGAAACTGAGCAAGAAATCTCAGCTGACCCACCACCGTACACTATAGAATTATTGCGAATAAGATTCCTAGCTACACACAATGCATCATGGATACTTCGCTTTGTCTCCTCAACCATCATCTTGTTACCTAAAGTATACCATCAAATAGCAGAACTTTGTCTCAAGATCATCAGAAATATTAATCTATTTCCACTGTAAACATTGCTAACCCTACTTAGTTTCAACATTATATTTCCAAGTTTCTTAAAAACAGGACGTCACATCTTGCATTCCTAGACCCAACTAGCTAATTAAATATGCTTCAACACATAAAAGCTATAATTCAAAGCTTTTAATTTTTAACAAATAACCTGGTGTTGACTCCTTTAATATAGAACTAATGCGAGATGATAGATACAAAAATATCACTTATGGAGAATAATATGAGAAGGGGAAGAATATTACCTCCACGAATAAAGATGGTCACTGCCCTTGAATTTGCACAGTGCTCAATGTATAACATTTTGTCTTTTGTTGTTCCAAAGGAATTTTCTCGAACCAATCCGGCCTAAAAATAATAAAATTGAAGATCTGAGATGCTAGGGTTGTAAACATGCAAATAGACACTGCAAGTTGCAAATACCTTTCCTAGCTTTTCTGGAGTCAGTTCTTGGAACCTAGGGACAATTCTTCCACCTACAAAACAAAAGTAAATCATGTCAATAATAGAACAGTCAGTTTTAAAAAATAAAAATATAACAGACGAGTCCTATAACACATGCACACTCCTGCCTAACCCAGAAGAGTCCCACCCCGGGGAAAAATACGCTTATACTGATAGTTTCCTTTTTCTTGTTGTCAGTGGATATTCATAGTTTCGAAGGTCTCCCACTCCCCACCCCCCACCCTGGGGAAGAATGCGCTTAAACAGATAGTTTCTTTTTTCTTGTTGCCAGTAGATATTCATAGTTTTAAAGGTCCTATAAAGCAGACCTGTCGCTATTGCTATCAGCTCTAACTCCACCCCACCAACCCATCTGACAGCTGGCAAGTTCCGGTGCATCAACAGATGATTCGCTTCATCATCAAAACCCCATTGACAGATGACTAAAGTAGCACCAACATCCTGCATCAAATTAAATCAGTAAGAGAAAATACAAGAACATCAATGTTTCAAGTTACTAGCTTTGCTTCCAAAGTTAGAACTGTATGGTACGTGCCTTGCATTTTTGAACCATGTCATCAAAATACTTCTGCTCTTGTTGCCTCAAGGTTTGGAATTTCTCCACTGTATCAATATCAACCTTATGTTTGGTTTTTGGCTTGGGAGGCTCAAAGGGGCAAGTCAAGATAGCAATTTTTGCATCTTCAATTTGCTTTGGCATCTGTGGATGACTCATATCCTTGTCAACAATTATACCATAAACAAGCTCTGCATCTTCCAACTTCCCTCCTACTTTGCCCTCAACTTTTATCAGATCTAAGTTAACATCCTTTCTCTCAAGGTCTGCAACAGCAACAACCGCTTTAACAGCAATCTCAGCCAGATTGCGCTTGCATCTGTTCACACTGTAACATAAGGAAAATCAGCAAGCTATAATATCGACAACCAATAAGCACACATTAAATTGCTATCAAGCACTATTCTATAACCTAGAACCTGAGGTTCAACATACTTTTACTAGCAATCAACTCGAAATTCGTGATCAAACTCAAGGTAGTATTATGTGTCTCTTTCTTACAAAGAAAATGAATGGAATTTAAAAACTGCCTACGTTAGTCATGGTCGTCATCAAGGATCACAAGGTTTTAATAGGAGATGAGGCCTAATATCATTTCCACAATGGAATTGAATAAGAGAACTGGAGCTGAAAAGAACTTCAAGGACACCATAGAAGATCATTTATTCAAGTAAAGAATATAGCATCATGCACGCGAAGAGTAACTAGACACTATAAGAGGGAATTCCTAAAGGAGATATTCTTTTCATTACATCATATCACGGCAACCTATCATCAATTAGGAAAACATTATAAGAACGTGCATCTTATTGAAAAGATCCAATTATTGTGCGGCACAGTTGTGATGCACATTTCATCATCATCTACAATGCCGGAGTAGAACTAAGTACGCTTATATTACGGATTCAAAAACAGGGGAAAAAATTAATAAGAGAGCTTACATCTTTGAGGATAAAGTAGTCATGCAAGTTTGAACGAGAGGCTCTATATTTGTCAGTCCAGAATCAAACTTCTGAGCTATATGCTCCAGATGTTCAAAAGCTATTCTCGAGGCTAGCTCATAGCCTTCTGCAACTCTGATAGGATGGATTCCGCGTTCTAGTAACCGTTCAGCCTGTTCCAAAAGTGCTCCGGCCAGTACAACGACTCCAGTTGTGCCATCACCAATTTCATAGTCCTGACTCCGGGACAGTTCTACCATCAGCTTAGCGATTTGATTATCGACATCCATTTGTTCCAAGATTGTTGCACCGTCATTGGTGATGGTGACATCGCCGTCGGGGCTCTGGAGCATCTTATCCATGCCCTTGGGGCCAAGTGAAGTCTTGAGTATACGAGCAACGGCTTTGCCAGCGGAAATGTTGGCCTTCTGAGCATCGAGACCCCTCAACCTAGTCTTCTGCTCCTGTTCCTTTATGATTATGAAGGGCCTCCCGAACTCGTCGAACGCGAGCGCCATTTTCTCTTTAGTAACGATCCGCTTCTCCTCCCCGCACTGCACTGCAACTCCCCGAAAGTGGAACCCTGAAATGGAGAGAGAAGGGCTGAATTTTAGACACCAATTTGATTTTCAATTTGTTTAGTTTTGGGTGTCTTGGCCTGGCGAAAAGACAAAACTAACATTGATTCTTTTAGATCTTTTTCCAATTTGAAAATTAATAGCCAAACCGACCTGAAGCTCAAAATGATTGTGTTGCAATCCAAATCGACAATTCCACATTCTAGATGCCTCGTCAGAGCCCAACTCTCTTTTCTCTTTCAAGTTCTATAATTCTCTCCATCTGGATCTTCAGTAATGTACAATACTATCGATTTCATTTATTGTCTTAAAATCTAATTTATTTTTTATCTCATTATATTGGATTTCTTATTCAAGCATAAGGATTTTTATGTTGTTCTTTAATATTCAAAAATTAGATTTCTCTTGCGACTTGTGTATTTGAGCTTGCGTAAATGATGGAGGTAGGTGTGAAAAATGTTGAGTTAAGGAGAAATGAGTGCACTTGTGTCTTTTTCTCATGTAAGAGGACTCAAAAGTAACCGAATACAAAATGGGGCTAAATTCCGACAAACCCCTACCAAGGGGTCTACTTTGGGGAATTTCTCTTGAATAAACAAGTAGTGAATAACTTAATGATGTGGGTAACAAAGTCATTTCATGGGGGTAAAAAAGAGAGGGTGGCTGATTTTTGCTAATAAGGTTTAAAAAATACTTGGTCTAACAAAAAACATAAGACTTGATATGTTTTTAAGGTAAAATACACACGACGTTTTTTTAAGTATATATCTTCTGTCATTTTAGTCTATAAAATTTAATTTTTATTATTATGATTCCCTAAACTTTTAAATTTATGTCATTTAAGTATCTCAATTAATTGTCATTGAGATTTTGTACAGTCATGTAATCTCATTCTTATTTTTCGACTCATATCTCATTACATAAGTTAACCAGTTTGCTTCCTTGCGCACAGCTTGTAGCTCACTAGTGTGTGAAGGTATATACTTTGAAGCAATTAATTATGGTCCATGATTAGCGAATCTCATCACATAGGTCATAGCATGTTTTCTTGGTTGCACGCAGCTTACATCGTGTAGCTCACTAGTGTCGAAAGGTACATACTCTAAAGCAATGAATTATGGTCCAAGATTAGCTAAGGGAGCTAAGGGATGAAGTTTCTAATTGCTAATTAACTAGTTATATGCACGTGCTATACACAGGTTTGTATGCAAATCATAATAATTAACTAGTAGTATTGTTTGATAATCGTATTTGTTAAATTACATTCATGGGAGCAACAATATATATAGAGTACAAGATATTAACAAAAATGTATCATAATCAAAAAGTGACTGTATTGTTAGTTTTTAAAGAATATAAAAGAGACATACTAATCAATCAATAAACAAATTAAATTATCTAAACAATGTTAAGTTGAGAACAATTATGTATATTACTGATAACATATACAATATATGTATGAATAATAAATACATGTCTGAGAAAATAGAATAGAAATTAGAATAGAAATTAGGGGAAGATTAAGAATATATTATTAAAGAAATCATATGGACTAAAACAATTCAAATAGATAAATTAAAAAAGAACAAAATAATTGAAATGCTAATTTTTATGTCAAGGAGAGGGGGAAATACGTACCTTGAAGTTGAAAGTCTTAGTTATGAACATTGAGCTATAAAATTGATTATAATTGAATTACTATCAACTTAAAAAGTTTTGGAACAAAAACTTTATGTTGTACATGATAAACTAAACAATAAAACTTAATTAAAATAAAGTCTTAAAATGTGAATATTATTAAACATACACAGTAGTTAGATAATGTAAAAGTGTAACAAAACATCAAATGTTTGTAGAATTCATAAAAATACATTCACTTTCAGTCAAATATATATGTACTTACTTCAAATTCAGTATCTTTTTAATACTATATTTTAAGTTATTAAATTACAAAGATTGAAGACCTCTCCTCTTCACTAGCTGCCCGGGGGTGACAGTCAGACTCCGGTAAGGAGACCGAATGGCAACCTCCTGCACAAAAGTTTGAGGACACATTAATGGGATCCAAATGAATCATTCTTCTGGTCTCTCTTCGCTTCCCGCTCCGAAACTGATCCACATCACAACGCCAATTCACTCTAGGGAAAGGGCCAAGCTGTACAAGAAGACCCCCATTAAAATACTAAACAAAGGGTTCCACAAGCAAGCTATGATTTTAACAATTTTTATTCGTCTATTTTTCATTTCATAAATTAAAGATGTTTTACTTTAATAAATTTAAGTTATACAAGATTATGTTGAAAAAAGTCTAATACATTGTAACAAACGATGATATAAGACGTAGTTAAAAAATAAAATTTATACATGTGTTTCTCAATAATTATTAAAGGAGATACATAAATAATTTAAAATATTTAATTATTAGGTACATATAGAACAATTTAAAATTTCAAAAAATGGTTTAGACAACATTGTCCAAAAAATGGGAAGTGTCACTAATAATATTTTTAAAATTATTAATATCTGGTCTTAATATTTACAAAGAATAAACAAGGAATTCGATAAAATAGTGAGGGTAATTTATGCTAAAAATATTTCTCACATCTTATCCCTATATATATATATACTATAGATATAGATTTAAGTAAGGTGGAGAGAAAATGAGATTTTAGTATATTTATATACTAAAAGTGGTGAGAAATGTGAATCAATGTTATACAATTTTATACAATTTTATCCACTTACTATTAATACGTCACCCACAATAACATTATCATTACATGTGTCATTTTGTAATCGGCTACTTTTAAAATTATAGTAAACATGTTAAAGTAGGCATCAATTTCAAATTCAGTAATATATATATTGAATTTAAAAAATACAAATTAAATAAAATATTAAAACTAATTTTTATTTGATATCTTTGAATAAGTTGTACAATTCATATTAAAAATTGTAGAGAAAACTACGGCTTTTTACTAATTCGTTTTCATATAGAGGAAATTTGAATTTTTTCTATAGCATTTAAATTATATAATTTGATTATAACACAGTTTTAAAAACTTTAATTATGTTATGTTTCATATGTTAGTATAGTTAGTATGCTACATATATAATTACATAAAATCTAAAAACTAGTAATGGTGGATCAAGTTTGAAATAAAATATGAAAGAGAAATTTGATTTGAATGACTTCATTCACTTGATTTTACTCACACAAATTAAAAATAAATAATATGGTACTAAATATATTTCTTTTTGATTTACATAAATACAATATGGGGTGTGCAAAAAATTTCATGAACTGATGGAACCAAACCGATTGGGGCTAATTTGGATCTTCTGACTTTTATAGGGCGTTCCAAGAGTACTGTTTTAGATATTTGAAAGACAGACTTTGGAAGCTCCTTCAACAGTGGAAAGAAAGTCAATTCTTTGTGGCGGTGGGGGGGGGGGGGGGG
>QANY01008582.1:811547-985375 GCA_003255025.1 Datisca glomerata
GTTATTAAGGCATGCGCTCAAGCCTTTCCGGTGTTTGCTATGAGTTGTTTTAGATGTTAGATATACTTTGGAAGCTCCTTCAACAGTGGAAAGAAAGTTAATTCTCTGTGGGGGGAGGGGGGAAGAAGTTTTGATTAAGGCATGTGCTCAAGCTCTTCCAGTGTTTGCTATGAGATTGTTTTAGGCTGCCTATGGAGGTTTGTAAGGAGATGGAGTGGGACTATGGATAAGTTTTAGTGGGGTCTTTCGCTACTGAGAGATGGGTTTGGGGATTAGGTCTCCTAATTCATGGAATTAGTTTTCTCTTTATTAGTGTCTTTTTTAAGCCCCTTGACTCTACCACATTTTTGAATCATGGAATTCTCTCCCAGAGCTGCGAAACTAACGACTCTCTTAGAAAGTAGAATTACCAACTTTTACACTAGTTTCAAACTGAATGAGATAATAGACTTACAGACTCGGTGTCTAAAATGCATTGGCTTTCGTGGGATACTCTCTGTCAACCGAAATCCAAGGGTGAAATGGGTTTTCAAAAGCTTTCTCTATCGGGACCGATTGGGTTTGAACCACGAACGGTTCGTGGATGGAATATCAAGATTTTTTTCCAATTAACTTATTTAATCAAATTAAATAACTTAAAACCAAACAACGTGCGGTTATGCATATACGAAATTAAATGAGAAGATAAGGTTAGAAACAGATTTTTTCACCTATACTTTGTATCAGAGAGTTTTTGAACTAGTGAAATTTCTTCGAGCGTTCTTCAAGCTTTGGGATCCAAATCACGCACTTGAACTCCAAGAACGATTTGTGGATTTCGTCCGCCAACAACCACCAGTTAAATTTCAGTTATATATCTCACGAGATTTTTGTGTAGAATTTGAGTGTGGGTTTTCAAAACGATTGAAGAAGAAAAATTAAAAATTTTCTCATTCAATTTAATTTTCGGCGGCAACAAGGAGGGAGGGGAAAAATGTTTTTCTCCTTTTGTTTTTTTTAAAAAAAGCAACTGTATCTTATCCAAAATCTATCTGTAATCAGATTGCTATTAGATATTGATAAGATATAATTTATGATATTTACAAATATATTTATATATTTTTGAATTTTCAAAAATTCACCCCATATATTCGTAATTGTCGAAAATTGTAATATTTCCTAGAGTTTGAGTTGTATCGAGATTCATCAATTCAATTGATAAATTAATTGATCATTATCAATTAATCAATTAATTAATTTACTAATTATCTAATAATGAGAAAATAATAAACTACTTAATTTCAATACATACAATCACGCTTAACTAATTAAGTGACATCACCAATCACATATATGTGTAGGAACTATGCATTGACATCAAAATATATTTTAATCCAATTTACTTCATTTTTTTATTCATGTTCTCATGAGCTATTTATGAGACCGAATTGACCCATATAAATAAAACTAAGGATTCAAATACCCGACGGATTTATCTCCATAAATTCCTGACATATTTAACCATGATATCGTACGACTTCACTATATGTTCGATGCCGAATCAACTCTTGATTCATGCACGCTACATTTTCTATTGGTGTAAATAAATCCTTTTATTTTCACGGTCCACAATAACATAATACACATCATGAATATCAGTAACAAGAGCGAAATATAAAATTATCGTTTTACTTCTCTTGTTATTATTTCTTCATCTCCTTTATTGATTGTGAATAAGAAAGACATAATAGTGAATTGTCTAGTACAATTCACAAGTTTTCACAAGTTTTAATCAATGACTCAATTCATTGAATATATGACTGGGTTAATTTATTCAAACACTCATCAATAAAGTATAAGGTGATATTGTTGCTTTCGCAATCGAACCATAATTTTCATATCTATGAATCATGTAACTCCAACGTAATTGAATTACAATCCTAATAGTCAATGTATTACTCGCCAATTCGAACTCACTCGTTTGACATATCAAATATTGCAACTAGCTAAGTCAAGCTATGTATTTACCTCAAGATTCACGAAAATACTCTTAAGGTGTAACAATTAGATTTAGAGATTGGTAAACAGTTTTGGGATCTAGACTAATTTGTTACCGGATTATTCAACATGTTCATCACATGTCTAGGTTAACCGTTTGAGTCTCCACTCTCATATCTCAAGACTGGCATCCATTAGTTCAACCTAACAGTTATAATCAGATTCAATTGCCCAATCTATCCTAAGACTGTGAATATCATTCTAAACTTTCTCAGAAGAGTTCATCTGGAGACACATCTATTTTCATTCTTCATTCGTTGATAAAAGTTCTAGAACTTGAGTAATTTATAAACATACTTTAATTTATAATAAAACTTTCAATCTATTCATAAGAATTCAATAATACTAATATCTGAGAAATAATTAATACAAATAAATATTTATTACACACTATTTTATGGACATATTACAACACTCTCAATTTAATCAAGTTTTCCTTGGCAAATTGGTTTGGAGGATCATTCAAATCCCCTCTTCCTTACTTTGTATGGTTCTGAAAGGAAAATATTTCCGAAGGTTCTCTTTTGAAGAAGCGGTCCCCTCTCGTAGATCCTCGGTTTTGTGGAAGGGTCTCGTTTGGGGTAGATCAGTTTTGGATAAAGGCTTGAGATGGCGTGTTGGCAACAGGTCTATGATCTCGATCTTTAAATCTCCTTGCCTACCGAGACCGACCTCTTTCAGGGTTTTCCTTGGGGCTCTCCTCCTGTAGACATGAAAGTTGCGGAGTTCATCGAGCCTGGGGGATGGGATGTATCTAAGCTAGCCTAATTTTTCCACGAGAATGATATTAATTTAATATCTTCTATCTTGTTTGTTGATTCCAGCTTCCCGGATGTGAAAACATGACACTACGATAGGGATGTGATTTGGAGGTAGCTATCCCTCTGGCTTAGATGTTTGGTGTAAGAAATTATGGAATATTCATATCCCGTTGAAGGTGAAAATTTTTCTTTGGAGAGCTTCGAGGAATATCCTTCCAATAGGCTTAAATCTCTCCAAAATGGGAGTGCAGGTGTTGGATCAATGCTTCTTCTGTGGCAAGCTAGAATTGGTGGTTCATGCCCTCTTCTTGTGCCCCGGGATAAAAATGTTTGGAAATTGGAGGCTTGGAGGGTGTCTGGGGCCTCTCAACTCTCTTTATATGATTCTGGGAACTCGATGGATGTCTTTGAAACCAATTTTTTCTTGGCTGAGGAGTTTGCTGGGAAGGAAGGCGTGTCTGTGCTGGTTCATTTAGTTCAAGAAATCAGGGAATGCTTTCATCCAGGAGCGGATCAAGTTCAATCCTCCTCATTTCATTCAGGTTCGACGGACTTCTAACCGAGCTCCACGCTGGAGCCCTCCCTCGGTGGGGAGTTTGAAGATGAATATGGAAGCGGCTTGTTCCCTATAGGCTCGGGTTTTGGTGTGGTTATTAGGTACCACTTGGGTAAGGTTGTCGCAACTGGCTTGTTCTTTTAGGAAGGTATTCTTGCTCCCTTTACAATAACATAATGTGTAGCTCTTCTCAAGAGATTGAAATTTGCCCAAGAGCGTTCGATAGTGATTTCGGGGATCGAATATGACAATGTTAATCTTTGCGAGGCCATTGAAGCTAAAACTTGGCTCTAGCTCCGGAAGGGAACTTATTGGCAGCTATTAGGCAGACTTTAGCATGCCTTTTTAGTTGTAATGTCGTCCATATCTCTCGTTGTTATAATATGGTGGCGGATAGATTAGCTAAATACAGTGTTGCCAAACATATTTTTTATAACTACTTTTTATAATATATATATATATATGTCGATCAATTAAAAGTTGAACATAATTGAAAAACTAGTTTTTGATCATTTGTCAAAGAAAAACAAAATAAATACCACTGCATATTTGAAATTATTTTGTAAAAGTGGAAATAAAGTAGAACTACGTTTTGAACATAATTGAATAAACTATTCTTTTTTCATTGGCAAATTTATTTACAAAGTAGATTAAGGTTGGGGGAAACTATTCTTAACGTATTATATTTTTGTTTAATAAATAAATAAATGGGGAGGAGAGGGTTAGATTTAACTAATACAAAATTGGGGAGTGCAGTGTGAAATGTTCAAGAATAAAATGTTGGGGAGTGGATGGTTGAATTTTAATGATTAAAAACTTGGGGAGTGAATGGTTAAATGTTCACGTACTTTTATCCTTGTAATCTTAATTTTAGGGTTAGAGGGAGAGATCTTCATGGCTTTTCTATTAGTTGTAGTAAAGAGATTTATTTCGTCTCATTGCTCTTCATCTTCCGTTGTTTAGGAATCTGCTGGAAGGGGTTTGTAATTTGTCCAAAGCAGTGCCGACGGAAAGCTTGTCAGGCATGGTAGTTGTTGGTGGGGTACAGTTTCGATATTCCATGGAATTCTGATTGTTGAGTATTTTTTTCCTGCAGAAATTAAAATTAAAGAAGAAGAATACGAGAATATGACACGAATGAGCTTACTGTTTTGACGTAAGTGTCAAATGTAAAAATATTATGAAAAGAGAAGATGTAGTAAATAGATTAGCTTTGATGTGTTTCTATGTTATTTTGATTATGGTATATAACGTTTTGCCACGGCCGTTACATTGTAAATCCCACGGTTCATCGCTAATGATTGTATTTTTTTTTTTGCATTTTTTTACATAGGAAAAACGTATCATGCATATGAAAATAAATTGATGAACACCAAGTGCCATTAACCTCCTATTCATTGATTTTTTTTTTATATTGCTATAATGCTGAATGATAAATCGTTGATTGACAAAATATAACAAATTTGAATGGTTAAATTGCTATCCAGGACTTCAGCAAATTGGGAAAAGAAAGCACTTAAGATATATTCAGCCTTGAATTTGTTGTTTAGCTACCGTGTTAAAACGCTTGAAATGTAAGTGAGGACGATAAAATTCCATCATAGCGACGTTGACAAAGAAAATAACATTCTGCTATTTTTGTTCACATCTCTATGATTGTTTTTACTTGCCTATGATTTGGCAATTATGTTCAGGTTGACAATATTTCAAGAAGATTGCAAAGTTGTATCTGGTTCTCCACATCAATTTAAAATCAAACTAAGGAATGTATTTGAACAAGTATAAAATCTCCGTCAAGCCATGTGTACAGAGAAGAACCAATCAGAAGTGAATGTGAAGATTGTCATCATGAGAGAACGGGAAAAGGAGAATCAAGACTGTAGACACAATCCGACCGTTAGAGTTAATTTAGTAGTTAAAGCTAATGTACATGATTATAGGAGAATATTCTGTAATCTCATAAATAAAGTGATAATCCCACAAATATGAGATATCTTCCATCAATTCAGTGATAGTTTCGTTCTAGGAGATATTTGATTAGATTCTGTAAAAGCCTATAAATAAAGGCTGGTTGTAAACATTCTCATTCAATACAAACCAAACAAACTCCCGTTCATAGCATAGTTATTATCTTTCTCTTCTCTCTTTTCTTATTACTTTTTAGTGTGAGGAAAAAATCTTTTACATTTTGATGTTTTCATTGAGAATGAGGAGAAAGTCTCGAGAAACCCTTCCAAAACCCAATGATGCCGATAACCAGATCGAACGTTGCCCTCAACGAGGGAAACTGAACTGGGAACGGGGGAGATCAAATCGATCAACCCGTTCCACTAGTCGAGATGCTTCAAACCATCTTGACTGGAATGCAGGAGATGGAACAACATAATGTTGAAACACGGCATAAAGCATGGCAAATGGTGCAAGACCAGATCAACGCGCTACAACGGGATTTGGCACAGACACGTGAAGAGGTTAGCTAACGAACCAACAATGAGGAATGAGAAAACCATTTAGAAGGAGGCGCACAAGATGCTAGACGAGAGGATAACGAGAACATCAGGAATGCGCAGTATAAAGATGGGGAAATCCAATCCAAACTTCACACAAAAGAGACAACGAGAGAAGCTCGTCCACCGAAAGTCATAACAGAAGAGGCTGTGGGAGAGATGTTGGAAAGAAAGATGATGAAGATAAGGAATTTTGGGAGTACGGGAAAGGCCGATCTCGAATTGCTCACCCGAACTCCATTGAGTCTAGAGATCCTATCGGCTCCAATACCGAAGAAATTTGTAGCGCCTAAATTCAAATGTTACGAAAGAAAGTCCAATCCATTTAACCATCTTAGACGGTTCAAACAAGTTATGGCGCTACATCAGCACGAGGACAGGTTAATGTGTAGAATGTTCCCCACCAATCTAGACGAGACTGCCTTGAAATGGTATCATTCTCTTCCCGCACACTCAATTACTAACTTTATTGTCATGTCTTCTGTCTTTTAGAATGGTACTCTACCTACCATGCGGTGATGGAGGACATAGAGTACCTCTTGACTATCTCCGCTAAAAAAGGAGAATCCCTACGAGAATATACTCACAAATTCAAGGAAGAGATGACCAAGGTGGAGAACTGCCATGACCGAGTTGCCAGACTGGCTTTTAGACGAGGGTTAGATCCAAACTCACCCCTCTTTGAAGATTTGTCAAAGGTGAAACCATTGACTATGGCTGAAACATTCCAACGGGTTCAAACCTACATCACACTAGAAGAAGAAAAGAAAAGCTTGTTGAAGCTAGCAGAACAAAGGAATGAGGAATCTCATAAAGGAGAACAGTATTCTAGAACCGACTGGAAGAGAACATAGAGAACATAAAAACATAGTGAACAAGGTTACAGTAATTGGGATAGGACTGGTAGTCTATACACCTCTCACGGTGTCAATAAATCAGGTTCTCGACATGATCAAGGATAAGCCTTGGTTGAAAAGGCCAGCCCCGCTCACAAAGGAACCATATTATAAAGACAAATGTAAGTACTGCTACTACCATAGAAGAAACATGCATTACACGAAAGATTGCTATCAACTTAAAGATTACATTGAAGGATTAGTCAAGGGTGGATACCTTCATCAGTATATGAAAAAAGAAAAGGAAATCGTGATGGAGGGAAACGAGATAACATGAAACAACCTCTCTAGATTTTCGATATGATTATCGCATTGACTGAACAAGAAAGAACCACCAAGAAGGAGATGAAAGTGTATTGTAAGAAGCCCATGTCCGAGGAAAGTTGGGAGAAAGGAAGCTCTTCGAGTTACAACAAGAATCTCCCTTGATATTTGATGACTTGGATTTGGAACACGACGAGCGTCACAATGACGCCTTGGTCATTTCGATACAAGTTGCCAACTGCTTATTGAGGATAATACTAATTGACGATGGGAGCGCACACTTGAGAAGATGCCCATGGGGGATCAGTAGTCGCATGGACTGTCGCAACCAATAATGGGCTTCAACGAGGTCATCAACTACTCTGAAGGAATTATTATTCTCACTGTAAATGCAGAACTCTTCAATTATCTTACGAAATTTATGGTATTAGACACTTCATCACCATACAAAGCTATCTTGGGGAGGACCTGGCTGCACAAGATGAGATTCGTACCTTCTACCTTTTACTAAGTGTTAAGGTATCCATCTCTAGAAGGAATCAAAACCATACATGGAGATCAAGATGATGCCCGTATTTACGCTGTAACTGCACTAGAATCCTCCAGAAAAAGGACAGCAAAAAAGAAGGTGGAGGAGCCGGTGGCGACTACAAAACAATAACAATCACATGAAGACGAGCATGTGGGTCTAAGGTATGAGGCAGGAGAAGAAGAACATGAAATGGAGGATCTGCGTGGTCTTTACTGATATAAATGAAGCATGCCCAAAGGATAAATATTTATTGCTGAGAATAGACCAACTGGTGGATTCCACATCAGGACACGAGCTCATCAGTTTCATAGAGGCTTTCTCCAGATATAATGAGTTGAAAATGTTCTAGCCTGATCAGGAAAAAATCTCATTTATAATTGAATAATGTACTTTCTGTTATAAAGTAATGTTGTTTGGATTAAAAAATGTAGGTGCGACTTACCAGAGGCTTATGGATGACATGCTAGTAAAAATTTGTAAATGGGAAGACCACATTAGGGATCTTGATGAGGATTTCTCAATCCTAAGAGAAAGCTTCATGAAGTTGATTCTGAAGAAATGCATGTTTGGCTTAGTAACGAGAAAGTTCTTGGGTCACCTGGTCCCGTAACAGGAATTGAGGCTAACCCGGATCTAGTAAATGCCATCATTGAGTTGAAGTTCCCTAGAAATCGAAAAGAGATACAAGACCTGATGGGGAGGTTGGTGGCTCTAAACAGATTCCTCTCGAGGTCAACGGATAAATGCAAGCCTTTCTTTTCAAAGTTAAGAAAAATCCATCGACGGCTAGGATGAAGAATGTGAAGAGACCTTTAAAAGAGTCAAGGAATACTTGTCAACTCCCTCATTGTTATCAAAACCAACACCTAGTGAACAACTTCTTCTGTATGTAGCTGTATCATGGAAGGATGCCAGCGTCATTCTTATCAAAAGAGGAAGAAAGGAAATAAATACCCATGTATTTCATGAGCAAGAGTCTAGTAGCAGCCGAAACTCAATACAAGAGAACAGAGAAATTAGACTGACGTTGTGATAGCTGCGAGAAAGATTAGGCCCTACTTCCAAGCACACAACATAAAAGTGTTAACAGATTCATCGATCAAGAGCCTGTTATACTCACCTGAAGTCAGAAGGAGATGGTGAAGTGGGAAATAGAGCTTAGACAATATGAAATCCATTATGAGTCAAGAACATCGATTAATGGGCAAGTTCTGGTTGACTTCATAGTAGACTTCACCAGTGATGAAAAGGAAGTCGACAACGGATTGCAGATCAAAGGAGAAAATGGGACCTAGAAGCTATACGTCGATGAAGCCTCGAATATTAAAGGGGCCAGAGCGGATAGTGCTGCAGACCCCGTTCAGAGAAACACTGGAGCACTCAATCTCTTTTGGTTTTAAAGCCTCAAATAACGAAGCGGAGTATGAATCCTTGATAGCGGGAGTCTCCCTACTATGAGAATTTAAGTTAACAGATGTAGAAATATTCTGTGATTCAATGCTAATCGTTAAACAGGTTACGAGAGAATTCACAGCGAAAGATGAAAGAATGATCAGTTACTTGCAATAGGTGAAAGATTTATTAAGTCTGCTGAAAAGCTGCAAGATTCGTCAGATCACAAGAATGGAGAACAAACACGTTGATGCTTTGGTGAACTTGGTGTCCTGGCTACAATTTTCGTGCAAAAGAAATGTACCGGTAGAATCTCTTGAGAAGCCAAGTATCTTATTCCTTCTGAAGGAAGTGGCAGATGTGGAAGTCGAGAGGGAACCAAGTTGGCAAGATGATGTAATTCACTACTTAAAAGATGGTGTGTTACCTGATGATAAACTTCTTGTAAGGGAAGTCCAACAACTCAGTGTCAGGCACTGTTTAATTAATAGGTTATTATATAAAAGATATTTTTCAGGTCCATATTTGAAGTGTCTTAGAGAAAAGAAAGCATAATATGTGTTAGCTGAGATCCACGAAGGGATATGTGAAAATCAAACTGGAGGCAGATCATTAGCTCATAAAGTGTTGAACGGAGGGTACTACTGGCTCAAAATGCACCAAGACGCAAGCGGCATGCAAAAAATTATGACAAGTGTCAATGCTTTGCTTCCTAGCTAAGATGGATCCTGGAGAGCTCAATACAGTGGTAAGCCCATGGCCGTTCATGTGGGCACTTGACATTATTGCACTACTTCCCATGGCACCAGCTAAAAAATGCTTTTTATTGGTGGAAACAAACTACTTTACTAAGTGGATTGAAGCTGACGCTTTCATAAGGATTCACGAAGAAGAAGTAAAATGTTTCTTGTGGAAAACATAATATGCAGATATAGGATTCCGTGAATTCTCATTTTTAATAATGGGCTTTAGTTCACAGGGTAAATAGTGAAAACCTTCTATGAAGACCTAAAAATTTCTAATTGGTTCTCTACGCCATATTATCCATAAGAGAACGGACAAGCTGAAAGGTCGAACCGTATTATACTTGACAACATGAAGAAATAATTAGAATCGCCTAAAGGAAAGTGGGTAGAGGAATTATCAACGCTACTATGGGCGTTCAGGACCACCTCCAAGGAAGCAACAAGAGAAACATCTTTTGCTTTGGCATACAGAATGGAAGCAATAATACCGATTGAAATTGGAAGCCCAACTATGAAATTAAAATTAAATGAGCAACAAAATGAAGAACTTCTAAAGGAAAATATTGATCTATTAGAGGAAAGAAGAGAAGAAAAGCTTACTTCTGAAGAAGAGTTAGAAGACGGGAATTCCAGAAAGGGGATCTAGTTCTGAAGAGAGTCTTCCAAACATAAGGAAAATTCATACCAACCTGGGAAGGGCTATACATTGTCAAAAGAATTGGTGGCAGCAGACACTGTTACTTGGAAATGGAAGAAGGGGAGGAACTGGCAAAGTCGTGGAATGCCGTTCCTCTGAAAAAGTACTTTGTTTAAATTATAAATGTTTTATAGTGAATAATTTTCCTAGGGTTTTTTCCCGTAAGGGTTTTCCAAGTAAAATACTTGGTGTCAACTCCCTCGTTTTTCTCCAATAAAACAAAACAAGGGTCAGGGGTCCTTAGGGAGCGACAATTTGTAAGTCCTTCCCTCAGAAATGTGTAAAACAAAATAAGGGTCAGTGGTCCTTTGGCCTAAGTCCTTGGGAGCGGGCAAAACCTTCTCTCAGAAATGTGCTAAACAAAACAAGGGTAAAATGATTCCGGTACTTTGGCCTAAGTCCTTGGGAAGGAGAAATTCATAAGTTCTTCCCTTAGAATGTGCAAAACAAAACAACGCTCGATGGTCCTTTGGCCTAAATCCTTGGGAGCGGGTAAAACCTTCTATCAGAAATGTGCAAAACAAAGCATGGGTCGGCGGTCCATTGATCTAAGTCCTTGGGAGTGGGTAATTTGTAAGTCCTTCGCTCAGAAATGTGTAAAACAAAACTAGAGTCGGCGGTTCTTTGGCCTAAGTCCTTGGGAGCGGACAAAACCTTCTCTAAAAATGAACAAAACAAACAAGAAACTAAGTCTATGGAAGCGACAACTCACAAGCCCTGTTCTCAGAAGGAAACGGGGGCATGAGTTTTCTAAAAATAAAATGGGACCAAATATTGACAACAAATCCGTTTCAAGATAGCACAAAGGACGTCCAATTCCTGAGAAAAGACTAAAAGGCAGAAATTGAAATCCTTGAGAATAGATCATAAAGAAAGCAGATGCGCTTTGACATGTCAACACTCTCAACAAACCTTTGAATTAGGGTATCTTGTTCTACTTCTTCTTACTCTGAGTCAGTGGAAACAAAAGTACTTGGAATGGAAAGAGTTGGGGCAGAATGAGAAGAAGGAATGAGAATACCTCGCGGAATAGGAGACGAGGATGATGGAGCATATGTTGTCGCAATGAGAGTTGGGGCAAAGACAATGTTGGAGTTTAGTCCAATCCCAATCTGGGCGACGATAAGCAGCATCAATTCTTTCCTTAGAGGGCTTGGATAAGTAAGGCCTTTTATTTTTCTTATAATCTGCAAAAGAGGAAATCTGTTAGTATGTGAAAATGAGACAAAAAGAAATGGAAGAAAGAAGTTAATGAAAGACCGAGGAACCAGAGCTCCAACAACTTACTAAAAATTGCCCATTTCTGGGAATTGTCCAGCGGCCATCACCGTCCCAGTTCCCACCAACCAGTATGGTATCTCACTCCCAGCTTTTGTCTCCTTTTAGGATCACGGTTATCCGCTGACCTCTCTGTTCAGACGGACGAGGGGCGAGGTAGTAACTCTCGTCTCGACACTTAATTATGTAACAATAATAGAGCTAATCTACATCTAAACCTAAGTTGTACCTCCTATTCATAGCCTTAAAACCAAAGAGCACTTTATAAGAGCTCGAAGTAAATTGAGAAGAGGCAAGGCCTACGATACGGAAAAATTCTTGAAAAAAAACAGAAAAATGGAGTTTGAGACCTAGTGCTATGTATGAAGGGCTAAGGTTGATTTAATAGGGAGGACTATATGGGATTCTAGTGGCTCTACCCTCTCCTAAGGCACTATAGTAGTCATTTCTATTTCATTCCGGCCGGAATGACCAGAATATTCCAGTTCTGGGATGGAAACGAAACGAAATATGAGGTAGTAAAATTTCATCCCCGAATTCGGTCAATTCCGGCCGGAATATGCCTATTTCGCTCGGAACGGGGGAAATGGTAATTAAGCCAAAATAGAGCCTTATTTAGAAAACCATAATAACTATTAAAGGAAGCAATATTTTTGTCATAAGTGCAGCAGCTCATGTGGCTAAGGCTCATAGAGTACAATCTCCCACCAAGGTTTGAACCTCTACACATGCATTTTAGTCTTTTGCTACATTTTTGTTCAATAAAAGTTTATAATTTATTTTTTATCTATAATTATTTTTTAAAACATGTAACTTATTTAGATATGTGGTGATTTATTTATTTATAAATTTAAATAAATGAGTGATTGTTTTTAGATTAAATGAGTGATTTCTTTAGATTAATTGGGTTTGTGTATTGTTTTGTTATTTTTTCACGTGAACAATTATACTAAATAAATTGAAATGTTTGGAACAAGGTACGAGTTCTTAATATAATTTTTTTTAATTAAGAATAATGTGTATCTGGCTAGTTATTTATTATATTATTTATGATATTTTTTTATGTATCCAAAATTTTTCTCTGAAACGGATGACCGAAACACCGAAATATCCAAAATGTTCAATTTTTTAAAAAACCGAAATGGTCACCGAAACAAAATTGACTACTATGTAAGGTACATATAACGTCTGGTGGAAAAGCATCCCGATGAAGCTGTAAACTAATGGAACTCAACTTAAGTCCTAACTAGGGGAATAGGAGGTTTGAATTGGGTTCCCTCATCTTCTATCACTCAAAAACCCACAAAGGAAAAAATTTGCAGAGAAGGATGAAGGAGATGAGAAGAACTTCCCAAGAGTGAGTTGAAATTGAGGAAAAAATGAAATGGAGGAAACCTTAAATAAACTGCGAACGTGAAAGGCAAATGAGAAATGCTTCATAAAATTTGAAACGCACAAACGAATGGACGTTTTGCAGGTACTTGATGGCATGGGGCGTAACTGACAACATGATAGGGTGAACCGTCGTTGAAACTGACAAATTAATTAGTGACATCTGGAAAGGAGGGAAGGCGTGTCCTGCCAAATAAGGTTGTCAGAATCACGATTTGGATCGTACATTCGTACGATCCTACAGGAGGTCAGCGATCCAGATCACTTAGTATAATAATTTTTTTACCTGGATCGGATAGGGATCGGGATCCAGATCGTGGGATCGTATAGGATCGCGATTCAGATCCGATCCTACCACTTAGTTAATTAGGTGAATTTTGGGTCATATGGACTCATCTTGGGTGGGCTAAATGGGCTGCACTTGGTTTATTTAGGTGAGTTTTGGGTCATACGGACTCATCATGGGTGGGTAAACGGGCTGCACTTGTTATTACAAATTGGAAAATTAAAGAAACTCTCTCCTTCCCTCGGCTGCAAATCACCATTTTTTACAGACAACTCACAACAATGCAACACGACACCATGGTAATGTCTCTCTCTTTCTCACTCTCTCTCTCCCCTTTTAATTGAGCTCAAGTAACAGATCAACGATGGTGATTTCTTTTGCTTCTTTACTAACCATTTCACATACAAACTTGCCAACTTCTACGACTAGTGTTCACTGCTCTCGAAATCAATTATGTTCCATAGAATTTGTTCGTGATTGACCCGTAATTAATAAAAATGAAAACTGTTCAGAGACCCCACAAGTAAAAGTCTAGAACAAAATACACACTACTATTCAGTCACCTTCTTTTTTATCTAATGTATAATTCAATCTGTTGTGATATCTCAATTCTGAATATAGTTGGTTAATTTGTGATTTGTTCTTAATTTATGTTCTGGATATTAATTGTTCTTAATTTGTGTTTTGTTCTTAATAATTTGTGTTTTGTTCTTAATAATTTGTGTTTTATTCTTAATTAGTATAATTTTGTGTTCTGTACTTAATTTCTCTTCAAACATGTGTGAGGTGGAAGAAGATGTTATTGCAAGGAGTATAATAGAATAATGTAAGTTTTATTTTTGTATCAATATGTGATTCTTTTTACCTGTGATGACATTCATTTTTCCTTATATAGGTGAAGATGATGAGCTTAAAATTTTTTAGAAAAAAATGACATGGAAATACTTGAAGTAAGTGATGGTGATCAAAACCTCGATGGTGGTTGTGGCTCAAGGGATATTAATGATGACTCCATTGGAGACGTTGGACTTAGAGAAAGTATTGATTCTTCCGTGATGAGGAGATTATGGTGATGAAACCAATGATGGAAGAATCAATGATGACATTCATTTTGATGATTAAATGTTATTAAGTTTACTTGTCTTGAACTTATTTATATTAAATTTCTTTCTTGAAAACTTAAAAATATGAGAATTCTACTTAATGTTAAATAATCATGTTCTTCAATGTATTGAAGTATTATTAGTATACATATACTTTTTACTAATAAATTATTAAAAATTGGTAGGATCTTACGATTCTCGATCCTATCCTACAATCCGCGATTCTACGTCCTTCCACCGATCCCAGGTAGGATCGCGATCCCGACAACTTTGTTCCCAAATTAAAGATTTAAAATTCGTGTCGTGTGTTGCCAATAAAAGTAACTGGAAACGAGAAGAATAGCGACTAATAGGAATGATGAGAGGCCGTGTTGTGTATCTTTGATGAGTACGTCAGTGAGAATGGAAAACAAAGCGACAAACGAAAGCAGTATATGCATTTCCTACTTATTTCATTAATTGTATTGTTATCTTTATATGTTATTTGTGTTTGCAAATTCTAATAAATGACGAAAAAGGCAGGAGATCCAATCAATTAAACCCCTATCAAAATGCACGTGAATAATGAATTACCATCATTATCCTACAATAAATGAAATTTCATTGAGTATAATGGGGGCAAATGAATATGGGTATAAAATCCCCGTCAAGCCACATGTACAAAGGAGAACCAACCAGAAGAGAATGTGAAGATTGTCATCGTGGCAGAACGAGAAAAGAAAAATCAAGACTGTAGGCACGATCCGACGGTTATAGTCGATTTAATAGTTAAAACTAATGTACATGATTCTAGGGAATATTCTGTAATCCCAAAAATAAAGTGATAATCTCACAAATATGGGGATATCTTCAATGAATTCAGTGATAATTCATTTTGGGAGATATTTGAATAGATTCTGTAAAAGCCTATAAATAAATGTCAGTTGTAAACATTCCCATTCAATACAAAACAAACTCTCGTTAATAACTTCGTTATTATCTTTCTCTTCTCTCTTTTCTTATACTTTTTTAATGTGAGAAAAAATTCTTTACAGTATTGTTCGTAGATCCTAGACTTTAATTTATACCATTGAATCTATGTGGTGTTCCAATAATTTATACAATTATTAAAATTAAGTTAAAACCATAATTGTAATTAGCAATAAAATGTATGCTGATACATTCCACTCATACATGCAGATGCTCTAAACTTTTAACAATGAAAATCAAATTTGGTACCACATATGCTGATGAAACTCTAAAATATTGGCTGGCATTTACTTATCAGTACAACTAACATTGATTCATTGCACAACCATTATTAAGTTTCAATGGTTCTCAACAATTCATTGCATATATCTTGGTATTTCAAAAAAATAATTCATTGCATCTTACCTTTAAACCAATTTAACCTTAATGATATAGTACATACGCGGTGGTGATTCATCAATTGGGAGCAAGTGCAAGTGCATGAATATAACTACTACAAATTAAAAATATATTATTGAAATAGAAAAGAAATGAAAAGTGAATGTTATGTACGAAGAAGTCAATGCATTAAAACAAAAACTTAAAATCCTATTAATTCTCAGGGATAAGTATATCAAGGTTAATTTTGGAATAACATAATTATGGATGAATAAAATTGTTCAAAAAAATTTCTCAACTCATGCCACACTTAATTTATTATATATTACAGATTATAGATTTATTATACACTTAAAACTCGTGTTTTTACAATATATAATTTACAAAACTAGATATTATTTTTCCATTTTTCAATATATCATTTGCCCTAGTTTGAGCAAAAAAGAAAAAGTGAATACTATAGGAATCTGGTGTTGACTGGTGTTGACTGAAGACAAAGAGTATGCAAATTTTTGTAAGATTTGGCAAGAATTAAGAAATGAGCAGAAGAAAGAGCTGTGCAAACTTGATGACATCGACAAAATGGACAACAATAGATGCAAGATTACCGGAGAACCTATGTCCAAGAAAATTGAGATAGAGAAATAATATGAGCGAAGTCAATTATGTACTAAAGTTGCTCTCATTGCATGTTTGATGTTATTTTCTTTCAAAAAAATGAATTAAAATTGAAATAATCTTTAGAATTTACTTCTACATACAACTACCAATACTAGAATCAAATTATAACATTTCGAAGTTCAACATTTTCAAAATGAATTCCTATTCTAACAAATTTTAATAAAAAAAAGTCAATAAATATGATAACAACAAGCCAGTATTTAATAGCTGATCATAAGATGTATCATAAAATAGTATGGTTTTCTTTCTTTAAGTCGACATTTTCCCTAATCTATTATTAAACTCATTTTCTTCCTAATAAAAAAATGAAAAATAAAAAGTTATTGGCTTCATATTCAAGCCACAGTTCACAATCACCTTGCTAATTAAGTCTAACAAGAGATTTTTTTTGTTCCTCCTTTTAAAAATATTTCTTCAAGAATAAAAATTATTCTAGAAAAAAACCCAATAAAATATTTGACAAAAGTAAAATTAAGTGTTTGGTGGCTGTAGGGGCAAAGTGGCGAAAGAGAGAAGTTGGTAGGAGGTTGTAGAAGTCACAACAGATTAGTAACCAAAAAGCAGTATGAAATTTTCAATCCTAGGAATAATTTAGTAATTTTTGAGCAATGAGTAGATTATTTAGAAGTAATTCTTCTAGTAGCATTATGCGTACAATAACCTCAATTCTAGACATAATAAATGGAGAACATTTAGAATACCTACCCAAATTTCCTAATAAAAATATTTACAAATCAACATAGGCTGTTGCTTCCTTCAAGTTTTAGCATCATGTAAAAATAATTGAAAAATATATACTCTTGGGAAAGAGCATGAGACTTGTCAATTACTTTCTTCTAATGCAATTAAAGATCACACTGAAGAAAGAGATAATTTTCTCCACTTTAGTTTAGTCTAGATAGGAGCTAAACCACTCACAAGTAGAGACCTAAATATCTCTGTCTTGTTAGCCTTACGAGATACAAGATTCATAAATTTTAATGATAGTATTTTAGGATTAATTGAATCCTCACTTTGTAATGGACCAATCTACTTTGATTGTTTCCCAGATTTGTCTGTCAGTTTAACAGACCCCCATATTTTAAAATCTTTAACTTTAAATATTAAAACTAGTGGTTACCAAGTCCCAGAAGGCACCAAACCCTTAGCTTTAATCTTTAGAATTCATTATAAAGTTACTAAGACTAATATGAATTTTCAAGCCATCAATAAGTGTCCAAAGAATTAAACCTTATTGATCCAACTTAGCCAAAATAATGCCAATATTAAAGCTCCTAAAATAATTAGGTGGTCTGATATTACTCTGCCCTAAAATTGATTTTTAACCAATGAAAATCAACCTACTCCAATTGAAGACATAGATTACATCCAGCAGTACATGGATGGTACCGTTAACAATACCTTTCAATCATCATCTAGTTCTAATCCTCAGATTATGGAGTATAGCCAGTCTAGTATTCCTAGGAATTCTTTTTCTGGATAATTCATTAATAATAATCAAGATCTTAGGATTCAACAATTAGAGCAAGAATTAAAAAGTTTAAAAATTAAAAATTTAAGGCTTAAAGTCATAGCCATAAGTTCTCAAGTTAACCAGCCAGTCTTTGATAATAAATTTGAACAATCTGACGAAGTTGAAGCACCCACTGAATCAGATTTCTAAGGAAAACTTCATCATGTTAATCCTGAACTCTTAGTCCTAAATATAGGTACTCTGACTCAAGAATATAAACTAGATTGGGAAAGGATAACCCAACATAATGATGACCCAATCAATCTTGATAGACGCAATATGTTTAGAGAAAAATATAATATGGACCAAAGGAGAATCATACTTACTGAATGGAAGACATTCATTCAAGAATTTAGAGTTGATATGTTTTTTCTTGATTATATCGAGTATATTTATGAAAAAAATATCAAAGTAATTTCAAAATATAAATGGGTCAAGGAAGACTCCAGTATAGCGTCTGCCAGTCATCCTCCTCCTCAATTACACCAATCAGAGTCTAATTACAATAGGTAAACAATTTGACAAAATTGAGAATAAAGTTAATGATATTCATGAACCTAAAACTAATGAAGCTCTGAAAGAAAAATCTTTAAGATAAAACCACTTTGAATATTGTTCCCATTAATAAACATATTGATAAAATGCTTCAAGAATTGAAGGATAAATTTGTAGAACCATTTTCTACTATTAAAGTTATTAACCAAGACAGTAGTTCCGAGTTATATAGACATATGACCAAATCCTCCTATGAGTCATCCACAGTCTATGAATCTTCAAAAATTAACAATATTGAAGATACATTTAAAAATTTAGAATTAAACAAATTAGAAAGAAAATGACATAAGAAACCTATGCCTCCTGATATACAAATTATTGAATCTTCTTTCGTTAATCATTTTTCTATATCTGTAGAGAAATTGTACGAGTGGAATATTGACAGACTTTCTGAACAGGAAGTTCTCAATAAATTACAACATATGGTGATGGTAGCCAACATCTACATCACCACTCACAATCTGCCTCATATTGAGGTAATCAAACTTTTAGTCACATGATTGACAGGAATGCTTCATTCCTGGTGGAAAAAATATCTCACAGAAAAATTCAGAAATTCCATCCTTTCAGCAGTTAAGATTGATGCTGAAGAAACCCTAATTATTGGTGAAGATCAGGAAACAATGTCTAATGTCATGAATACACTTCTTTACACAATAATTAAACACTTCATTGGAACGTCAAGTAATATCACTATGTGTATCCATAATCAATTAACCAATCTGAGGTGCCTTACTCTAAGTGATTTCAACTGGTACAAAAATATATTTTTGTCCAGGGTAATGACAAGGGATGATAGCAACCAACCCTTTTGGAAAGAGAATTTTATTAATGGATTATCCAATCTATTCGCACACAAAATTAGAATAATCCTTAGTACTGACCAAGGAACTATAGATTATAATAGTGTTTACCTGTGGTACAATAATCACTACAATACAAAAAGAAGGTTTAAAAATGTGTATTGATATGAAAATCAATAAACAAATCAAAAAAGAAAATAAAACTACCAAAGATGAATTAGACAATTTTTCTGAGTAATATGGTTTACTCGCTACTGCTCCTTCCCAAAGAAATAAGAAAAATTCTCATTTAAAACCTAGAAGGACGCATAAGCCTTATAGGAAGATCTACCACAAAGATAAAGGTTTTGATCAATACTTTTCTAAAAATTAAGCTTTTGATTAACATTTCTCCAAGAATAAAAAATATTCTAGAAGAAACCCAATAAAAGATTTGACAAAAGTAAAATTAAGTGTTTTAAATGTGGCCAGAATGATCATTTTTTCAACACTTGTCAAGTTAAAAATAAAGTCAATCAGTTAAAAATTTCTGAATAATATAAATAAGAATTGTTTAGAATCTTAGAAACGATAGATTATTATGAAAGTGATAGTGAAGATTTAGGAGAATTTGAATCCCCTGAATCCTCTGAATCTGAATCCTCATGTTTTGACAGTGATTCTCCTAACATCTTAATGGGATGTACGGATAGTTGTTGTCAAAAAATTAATATCTTAAACAAAAAGAGAAACAATAAAACCTTTTGTTATACTTAATTAGCAAAATTGAAAATCTAGAATTAAAACAGGAATATCTAAAAAGACTTAAGAAAGTAATCGAGAAGAAATAAAATTTTAAGTCTAATAGTAATAATACTGCAAGTCTTTCACAAACCTTAGAAAAATTCAATATGGTTAAGGGAGAAGAAAAGAAAGTTACCCTACAGGAACTAGAAAAGGAAGTTAAAAATATTAAAATTGAAATAAAAGAATTAAGAGATTCTAATATAGAAATAACCACAGAATTAAATCTTTTGAAAATAGAGAATTGAATTAATAAACAAGAATCTAGTGAATCTAGTAAATTACTGATTTCTAATAATGAGGTTGAAGAACCCATTATCAACAATCAGGACAATGCTTATCCAAATTCTTAATCATGTCAAAATAAAAAAATGACACATAATGGTCAGAATAATTATCCAAGATTTTGATTTCACCACAATAACTCTTGTTGATTCAGAAGCATATTTGAATTAAATGCAGGAAGGACTCATTCCTATCAAGTACTTCAATAAGATAAGAGAATTTTTGTTTTCTACAAATTGTACTCGGATGCATATCAATTATGAAATTCTCAAAATCCATATTTTCCAAGACGATGTATTTTTCAGAACATCATTTGTCTTAGAAGAAAAATATGACTGACAAAATTATTTTAGGTTTACCATTTATCTCTCTGTTATACCCATTCACAATAGAGTATGATGTGATAAATACCTATGTCATGAATAAACCTATAAAATTCAAATTTTTTTTTCCTCACACTGGAAAGTTAAAAATTTTAAAAGAAAAAACAATTTCCAATTCCATAAATCTAATTTTTGTAAAGAAAAACAATTGTGTTTTTTACAAGATGAATTAAAATTCAAGAGAATTGAAGAACAACTTCAAAGTCCTGCCCTTCAAAATAAATATTAAAATATTTGAACAAAAAATCTGTAAAGAACTATGTTCTGATATTTCTAATGCTTTCTGGCACAAGAAACAATATACCGTCAGTCTACCTTACATTGAGGGATTTGATGAGAAGAATATCTCAACGAATGCAAGGCAAATTTAGATGAATTTCGAAATGCTTGAATTCTATAAAAAAGAAATTACATAACTTCTCAAAAAAAATATTATTTGAAGGAACAAGTTTCCTTTGTCCTGCTCGGCCTCTTACATCCAAAAGGCCAGCGAGATTGAACGAGGAGTTCCTTGTTTAGTAATCAATTATAAGCCCCTTAATAACGTTTTGGAATGGATAAGATATCAAATACCAAATAAAAGGGATTTGATAAATAAACTTGGAGATGTAGTGATATTTTCTAAATTTGACATGAAATCTGGATTTTGACAAATCATAATTACTGTCTACAAAAGTCATTGTGACAATACACTTCTTTTCTTTTTTAATTTGTTTATTGATTTTTATGTCACTACACATTTTTAGAATTTTCTTATGTATTATTGTACAGTATGTGAGATTATTATAGTCTATATCCCTACCAGGTTTGGTTTTGGTACCAAAAGTGCGGAATCAAGAATAATTTAAGGAAATTAAAGACTGAGAATTAAGATGCAAGAATTAAACACACAAATAGTTAAAACTGTATTAAGGTGTAAGATTAAAAACTTACACAAATAGTGAAATTATTGGCAACAATTAAATAATGCCTCCGCTCACTATTTAATGTTGAAGAAAAAAAGAAGAAGAAAGATTCAAAAGAGGGAGGAAGAAAGCTTTATTAGTTTTGCTCTCAGAGAAATAAATGGGAGAAAACTACCTATTTGTAGCTAAGAAAAATGGAGTTCACCAGGAAACCATCACTTATCTGAACTATTCTATTCTAAAAAAATAAAAACATTTTACATTTATACTTTTGTCTACTTTTGACTAAGAATAGTAAAAAACATGAATAATTGCCTAATTATTTGATAACTAGTACAATTATTACCGAAGAAGAATGTAAAGATTCTTTGATAATTGTTATCTTGGTCTTCGTGTCTAGTCTTCATAATAGCTTTGTCATGATTGCTATTGTTGAAATATTATTGAGACTGTTGCACATTGAATTCCTTGGTAATTGCTATCTTGGATTCTTGTGCTTTGATTGCTGATTTTGAGAAAATCATAATTACTGTCTACAAAAGTCATTGTGACTAGTGCTATTGATAATTTCTTGCCATGAACATCTTTATGACCATTGTATTGTGCTGATGTGTCACCATAATACATCTTGAAAATTACTTTGATTCTTTGATTTTGTTCAAACATTGGCATATTTCCAAGGGTGAATTCTTTGATTCATTCATTGATTGATTTGAATTTGGTCATTATCATTGGGATCAATATTATTGAATGAGTCCTTCAATTGCTGAGGAGTAACATTTCTTGATGATTGATCTTTTTGAATTTTTGGTTTAATTTGGTGACTTGACTCTGTCAATGATCCAGAGTCTGATTCATTATTGTCTTTCAAAAAGAGAAGCATTTTTTTGGATTATTTCTTTCTCCAATTTAAGTTTGGGCTTGATGGCCTTTGATTTACCCTTTGGTTTTGATTTGGGTTTGGAAGAATCCGAACTTGATAGTTTTATTTGTGGAGTTAGGTTAATGGACCCATTAATTTTTAACAAAGCCTGGATAAAAGGATTTGCTAGCTTTATACTAGGATGGATACTTGGAAATTCATAATTGATGGGTGCAATAATTTTCTGGGTATTCAATTTATCCCACCATTTAACATAATATTGCCCGACGATGATCCCATTTTCAACTGAGTATTACCATTTCAAAATCCAAGGTATTTTGTATTTGTTTGAAAAACAAAGTATTTAGGGAAATGAGGCCTCAATTAGTGAGGGCTTGTAAGCCTTTGAAAATAAATTAAAATATTGTTGTAAATCAATTGACAAAAGTTTCAAGGTAAGACCATGAATGGCCACCATTTTAAGAACCAATTTAGAAAATCAGTTTTGAAATTCTTAGTGATATTCAAAAACCCAAAGTGAGAAAAATTATTATTTTGATGCAGGAAAATCTTGTGGCATGCATCAATATAATCAAAATAATTATATTATTTTTTATTCAAGAGTATTTTGAAACTTGAAGGATGGATTTTCCAATCCTCCTTAGTTATGATCCTGAGAATAGTGAAAGAATGGTAAATGATTATTTTTTTAGAATTTTTGAATGGGCTAATTATTATGGATTTTGTTTCTAAGAGAATGTTTTTGTAGAAACTTAGATTTTTGTTATTGTCCAGGGACATAATGAAGTTTAAGAAGGGGTTTCAACAATTTGTGTTGGATCCTTCAGATGAGCAAATAGAGGCTCAATATGTAAGAGATTTTACTGTGTATTATTTGAAAATGTGAAATTGGTTGGTCAAGCGATTGAACATTAAAAGATTGAGTATTTGAGAAGAGATCAAATTATTTGACCAGAGTTGATTGGTGATTGGGTTTCGTTAGGAGTAAAAGGCTCTTTGATCTGGGCCTTAAGGACCAATTGTTAAGCCAAAGACTATTTTAATTTTGACTATTCATCACATGATTTCTAAATATGATAATAGTTCCTTTTATTAATGATTCCTCAACATGCCTATGATATTTCTGAAATTCTTCAGGCATGATGAACAAAGCTTCCAAAAATTCTTTGATTATTTTATTTGGAAATTCAATTTTAGAATTTACTTATCCCAATAGGTTTTTAGTTAAAATTTTGTTATAACAGATTTTATTATTTTTGTGAAAACCTATTTTTTATTTTATCTCATACCATTGAATTAAGGCTGCACTAAAATCATGTCTCAATCCAACTTCTTCTAAAACTTCATCTAATTCATTAATCCAATCATATTTTAGATATTCAAATCTATTATGACCATAATTATTGAATGAGAGTTTTGAACAAAAAACAGTTGTCCCGCCATTGAGCTTTTTGATGTTAAAATAAGTTTGATTGAATATTCTGGGTCTTACCTTTCTGTATTCTCGTAGGCCAAACTCCTCAAATTCCTCAAATTCTTCCATTGCAAAATTTTGGAATGATTTCCTACAAAAGATTACAAGTAAGGAAGTCAAGAATCTAATTATCAATATATTGGATAAATTAATCACTCAAATCAAAATTGCTAAAAATAGATTATTACTTGGTAAACTTCTTCTTGGAATTAATTTCAAAACATGTTTTACAGATTTGTATTTTATTAAAAGTAATAAAACAAATTGTATGATATGATCAATGGAATAATAAAATTTAAATCGTGTAAATCTGATTTCGGATTGAAATAATTTGATTCTTTTTGCAGAAATAATTAAACTATTTTGTATTATTATCTTGACAAATAATTCAAAGTGTTTCCAGTATTGTTTAACATATTTAGAGAAAATAATATAAACAATTAAGAAATTCAACCAATATTGTCTAATGAAATGTAGACAATTAAGAAATCATCAAATTGTTTGAAAACTCCTGGAGCATCAAATGGCATTATTTTCCATTTATGACTACCAAATGCAATTTTGTATCGAATAATTTTATCTATCTGGTTCTGCCAAAATTCATATTTTGTATGAAACTTAGAGAATACAACAGTATCTCCAAATATTTTGATTAAGTTCCTTTTGTTTGGTTTTGGATATTTTATCCATTTCAAAATATTGTTAACGGGCTTGTAATCAATTTCTAAACGAGGAGCTCTTCATTCAAAAATTTGATTACGAAGAGCAGCATTCCAAGGCTGTTCTTCAATTCTTCTAAATTTTATTTTTCCTTGTAAAAAACATAATTGTTTTTTTATAAGAAATTGAATTTACGGATTTGAGGACAAAAGTTTGTCTTAAGGTTTTTAATTTCTCATTGTGAGGAAAAGAAAAAAATTTGAATTTAATAGGTTCATCCAGGGGATAAATAATCATCCCATCATAATCGGTTATGAATGGTAAACCTAAAATTATTTTATCCGTCATATTTTTTTATTAAGACAAATGATGTTTTAAAACATGCATTGTCTTGGTAAATATGAACTTTGGGTATTTCATAATCGATATGCATCCGAGTACCATTGGCGGAAGACAGAGACTCTTTCATCTTCTTGAAGTACTTTGGAAGAACTAGTCCTTCCTGCATACAATTCAAGTTTGCTCCTGAATCAACAAGAGCCATTGTTGTGAAATTAAAATCTTGAATAATTATTTTGACCATTATGTACCATTTCTTGATTTTGATGTGATTAAGTATTTGGATGAAGTTATAATCATTTTGATTATTGATAATAGGTTCTTCAACCTCATTATCATGAACTGAGAAATTACTAGGTTCTCCTAGTTCATGATTTCTAATTAAACACTATATTTTTAAAATGTTTAATTCTTTTGTTATTTCTGAGTATGAATTTTTTTAGTTCTTTTATTTTAATTTTAATATTTTAAATTTATTTCTGAAGCTCCTGTAAGATAAATTCCTTTTCCTTTGCTTTAATCTTATTAAATTTTTTAAGAGTTTGCAAAAGGCTTGCAGTATTATTATTGTTAGACTTAGAATTTATTTCTTCAAAATTACTTTCCTAAGTCTTTCTAAATATTCTTGTTTTAATTTTGGATTTTAATTTTGGTGTATTAGATCCAATAAGAGATTTTATTGTTCTTTATTTTTATTTAATACATTGACTTTTTGACAACAAGTATTCATACACCCCATAGAGATATTAGGAGAATCACTGTCAGAACTCGAAGAGTTAGATTCTGAGGATTCAAGATATTTAAATTCTCTTAAATCATCACTATCACTATAATATTTTATTGACTCTATAATTTTTTAAACAATTCTTGTTTATTTTCATGAGAGATTTTTAATTGATTAATTTTATTTTTGACTTGACAAGTATTAGCAAAATGATAATTATGGCCATATTTAAACACTTAAATTTATTAATAAAATTTTTATTGAATTTTCTTCTAGAATAATATTTATTCTTAGAGAAATGTTTGTCAAAATTTCTATTATTGGAGAAGTATTGGTTAAACTTTTTATGCTTATTTTTGTGGTATTGTGTCCTATAAGACTTATGATTCCTTCTAGGGTTTAAATGCGAATTTTTCCTATTTTACTGGGAATGAGCAACATTGGATAAATCATACTGTTCACAAAAATTACCTAATTTATATTTTGTAATTTTATCTTCTTTTTTAATGTTTATAGATTTTTATATCAATACACATTTTTAGACTTCCTTATGTAATATTGTACCGTAGGTGAGACTATTATACTCTATATTACCTAGGTTATTACTAAGGATTATTCTAATTTTGTGTGTGAATAAATTGAGTAATTTATTAATAAATATTTCTTTTCAAAATGGTTGATTACTATCATCCATTGTCATTACTCTTGATAAAATTATATTTTTATACCAGTGGAAATCACTTAGGGTTGGACACCTAAGATTAGTGAATTGATCATGGATACGCAAAGTAATATTACTTAGCATTCTAATGAAGTGTTCAGTTATTGCGTAGAGAAGTGTATTGATAGTATTAGACATTGTTTCTTGATCTTCTCCAATAATTGAGTTTCCTTCAGCATCAATCTTCACAGCTGAAAGGATGGTATTTTTGGATTCTTTTTGGGGATATTTTTCCCACCAGTAATGAAGTATTCTTGTGAATCCTATAACTAAAAGATTGATTACCTCATTGTGAGGTAAACTATGCATGGTAATGTAGTTGTTAGCTCTCACTGTCATGTGCTGTAATTTGTTGAGAACTTTCTACTCAGAAAGTCTATTAATATTCTATTCGTACAATTTCTCTACAGACACAGAAAATTCAATAACTAAAGAATTTTCAGAAATTTGAATATCAGGAGGAATAGGCTTTTTAGGCTATTTTATTTCTAATTTATTAATTTCTAAGTTTCGAAGTAATTCTTCAATATTATTAATGATTGAAGATGCACTTATCGTGGATGATTCATAGGTGGATTCTGACCTATGGTTTTCTGAATCTGAATTATTGTGTTGATTAATTACCTTCAATTCTTGAGGTATATTATCAATAATCTTTTCAGATTTAATTTCAAATGATTCTAAATTTTTAAATGATTCTTCAATATTATTAATATTTAAAGATTCACTTATTGTTGATGACTCATAGGTGGATTCTGACCTATGGCTTTTTGCATATGAACTATTGTCTTGATTGATTACTTTTAATTCCTGAAGTATTTCATCAATCGGTTTATTAAGGCGAACACTGTTTAGAGTGGTTTTGTCTGAAAGATTTATTAAAGGTTTTTCTTCCAGAGTTTCACTAGATTCAGGTTTATGAAGATCATAAATCTTATTCTCAATTTTATCTAATTAATTACCTATTTTATTAGACTTTGATTTGTGTAACTGAGTTATTCAACTAATTTTTATTAGGTTTTTCTTCCCTTGAAATCTTGAAAGGAGAAACAATGATTAAAGAATTTTTATGGTTAGTGTCCTTAACAGAGGATGATTTATTAATTTCTAATTTTTTAATTTTTCTTTAACTTTGTTAACATTTGAAGATTCATCAATTGTTAAAGATTCATAGGTTGATTCTAACCTATGACTTTCGAATTTGAACTATTGTCCTTCAATTCTTGAAGTTTATCATTAGTAAGTTTTTCAAATTCTGAATAATTGTTTTGGTTATCAATCCTATCAGAATAAGACGAGCATTAGTTTTTAAATTCTTTAATGTTTCCTCAATTTTATTAATATTTGAAGGTTCATTGATTGTGGAAGATTCATAGGTAGATTCTAATGTAAGATTATCTAATTAAGAGGTATTGTCTTGGTCAACGACCTTAACATATGATTTAATTTCTAAATCTTTGGATGGTTCTTTAATATTTTTTGAAGATTCATAAATTGTAGATGGCTCATAGGTAGATTCTAACCAATATCTATCTGATTCTGAGATATTGTTTATCAAAATTTCTAATTTTTTAAGTATTTTTTCATTAGGAGTTTTCTCATAATGAATTTGGAAGGGTTCAATAAATTATTTTTTAGGTTGAGAATTTTTATGATTAATTAGGATTTTTTCAGGTGGTGGATAACTAATAGTTACCACACTGGAGTCTTCCTTGACCCTTTTATATTTTGAAATTACTTGAATATTTTTCTCATATATATCCTCGATATAATCAAGGAAAAATATATCAATTCTAAATTCTTCCATGAATACCTTTCATTTAGCAAGTATGATTCTTCTTTGGTCCATATTATATTTTTCTCTGAATCTATTATGTCTATCAAGATTGGCCGAGTCATCATTGTGTTGGGTTATCCTTTCCCAACCTAGTTTATATTCTTGGTTCAAGGTATCTGGATTCAAATTTTTAAAATTTCTTAATTTTTGTTCTAAAATTTTAGTCCTAAAATCTTGATTATTAATGGATGATTTAGAAAAGGAACTCCTAGGGGTAATAGACTGGCTGTACTCCCTTATTTGAGAATTAAAAGATTGGTAATTAATTTTATTAGATTGTTTATTAGTTAAAGGAATACAATTTTTACTATTTGTGTGTTTAATTCTTGCATCTTAATTCCCAGTCTTTAATTTCTTTAAATTATTCTTGATTATGCACTTTTGGTATCGGAGCCAAACTTGGTGGGGATATTTACTGTTTACTTAAATTATCTACTTAATTAATGTGTTCACCGTGTGTTATGGTTGATTATTACTTTATTGTTGCTTAATTGCTTACATGAATAATTACTTTTGCATAATCTCATTCTCCGCCCAAGTGGCTGGTTATTTTTATGCTTGATTATTTCTATGTAATTTTTGATTATATAATTTGTGAATCTGACGTATCATTTTCTATTTGGTTAGCTTCAGGCACCACAATAAGACCTCTTAGATATACAAATCCCGATGGTAGAGTGGTTGTATGGGAAAAGTAGTGAAGAGTCGACCTGGTAGGAGGTTGTAGAATTTTCAATCATAAGAATAGTTTAGTTATTTGAGTCATGAGTAGATTATCTAGAAGTGGTTCTTCTAGTAGCATCGAGTCTACAATGTCTTCAATATCCGACATAATGGATGAAGAATATTTTGAATTAGCAGATGATCAAGTAGATCATAAACATTTTGAATACCTTCCAGATGATCAAGAAGATCATTCTGAATACTTTACAGATGATCAAGTAGATCATGAGATATGGAATATACCCAAAATCCTCAATAAAAATATAAACTTCAAATCCACATCTAGATCATCCATTAATAATGATCAAGATATTAGGATTCAAATAGAGCAAGAACTAAAAAAATTAAAAATTAAAAGTCTAGAACCTAAAGGAATAAGTTCCCAAGGAAGTCGACAAACCTTAATAATAAACAATCTAATAAAATTAATTATCAGTCTTTTAATTCTCAAATTAGGGAGTATAGCCAGTCTATTACCCCTAGGAGTTCTTTTTCTAAATCATCTATTAATAATCAAAATTTTAGGATTAAAAAATTAGAACAAGAATTAAGAAATTCTAAAAATTTGGATCTAGATACCCTGGACTAAGAATACAAACCAGATTGAGAAAGTATAACCTAACAAATGATAACACAACCAATCTTGATAGACGTAATAGGTTCGTAAAAAAATATAATATGGACCAAAGAAGAATTATACTTGCTGAATGAAAGGCATTCATGCAAGAATCTAGAGTCGATATGTTTTCGTTGATTATATCGATGATATATGTGAGAAAAATATTCAAGCAATTTCTAAATCTAAATGGGTCAAGGAAGATTCCAGTGTGGTGACTGCTAGTCATCCATCACCTGAAAAAATCCTAATTAATTATAAAAATTCTTTACCTAAAATAGAATTTATTGAACCCTTCCAAATTCATTATGAGAAAACTCTTGATGAAAAAATACTTGAAAAATTAGAAATATTAAGAGATAATCTCTCACAATCAGATAGCCATAAGATAGAATCTACCTATGAATCTTTTACAATTAATGAATCTTCAAATATTGAAGAAACATTAAATAGTTAAAAAACTAATGACTTATCTTATTCTGGTAGTATTGAAACCAAAATAATTGTTCAGAATTTGAAAAACTTACTAGTGATAAACTTCAAGAATTGAAGGATAGTAGCTCAAATTCAGAAAGCCATAGGTTAGAATCAATCTATGAATATCTCACAATTGATGAATCTTCAAACATTAACAAAGTTGAAGAAAAATTAAATTTTTTAGAAATTAATAAGTCACCCTCTGTTAAGGACATTAATCATAAAAATTCTTTAATCATTGCTTCTCCTTTCAAGATTGCAAAGGAAGAAGAATCTAATAAAAAATTAGTTGAACAACTCAATTACACCAATCAAAGTCTAATTACAATAGAAAAGCAATTAGACAAAATTGAGAATAAGGTTGATAATCTTCATGAACCTAAATCTAATGAAACTCTAATAGAAAAACTTTTAATAAAACTTTCAGATATAATCGCTTTAAATATTGTTCTTCTTAATAAACAGATTGATAAAACGCTTGAAGAATTGAAGAATAAATCTGTTAAATCATCTTCTACTTTTAATATTAGTAACCAAGACACTAGATCATAATTTGAAATTAGGCATGAAAAATTTCTTAATACTGCTTAAAGAATTCAAGATTCATTATCAAGAATCCACCAATAAATCTTGCACAATTCATGAATCTTCAAACTTTCATAATATTGAAGAATCATTTAGAAATTTCCAGATAAATCAATCAAAGAATTTTTGATACTAGAAGGAACTTTCATCATCATGCCTGATGGATTTCAAAAGGGTCATAGGAATACTGTGGAATCCCTAACAAAAAGAATCAACATCACTCTCAGAAAACATGTGAGAATGATGAATGGTTATATAATAGAAGAGTCTTTCGACTCAACAATTGACCTTTAAAGCCCAAATCAAAGAGGAGTCTTCTACTCCTAACCAAAGAGAGGCTTACAGTCAATTCTTAGTTTATTGTAAAAGTCAAATATGTAATTTAAAGATCTTAGAAATCTTTGCAACTGTGTTTTATCTAGGATTTCATTGGGAAATTTGTCAGCAAATTGTATTACCCTATCAATTGGTTTAATTATAAATTAGTATATTTCAAATCCTAGGAACCTGACCCTAAATTGAAACAATCTAATTTTACTTGCAGAGGTAACCAAACCATTTTGTTTTATTATCCTAGCAAATGATTCAAGATGTCTCCAACGTTGCTCTATAGTCTTAGAGAAAATGAGCACATCATCAATGTAAACAATTGATAAATCAGTAAATTGATTAAAAATTTCATTCATTATATTCTGAAATTCACTGGAAGCATTCTTAAGACCAAAAGGCATTACATTCCACTCGTAATGGCCAAATGGAATTACAAATGCAATTTTATATTTGTCATTTTCTTTTATCTGGATTTGCCAAAATTCAAATTTCATGTCTAATTTAGAGAATACCACTGCATCTCCAAGTCTATTTATCAACTCTCTTATGTTTGGTATTGGATATCTTATCCATTCTAAAATGTTAATGGGCTTATAATTGATTACTAAATGAGGAACTTCTCGTTCAGTCTCACTGGCCTTTTTTGACGTAAAAAGTCGAGTAGGACCAATGAGACTTCCTCATTCTAGTGATATTTTTATTGAGAAGATCTGTAATTTTCTTTTTTACAGAATTCAAACATTTCAGAATTCATCTGAATTGGCCTTGCCTTTGTTGGGATATTCTTCTCATCAAATCCCTTAATGTAAGGTAGACTGACAATATGTTGTTTCATGTGCCAGAAAGCATTAGGAATATCAGAACATAGTTCTTTACATATTTTTTGTTCAAATATTTTAATTTTGTTTTGAAGGGTAGGACTTTGAAGTTGTTGTTCAATTCTCTTGAATTTTAATTCATCCTGTAAAAAACATGACTGTTTTTCTTTAGAAGAAATTAGATTTATGGAATTGAAAATTGATTTTTCTTTTAAAGTTGTTAACTTTTCATTGTGATGAAAGGAAAGAAATTTTAATTTTATAGGTTTATTCATGACATAGGTATTTATCCCATCATACTTTGTTGTGGATAGATATAACAGAGAGATAAATGGTAAACCTAAAATAATTTTGTCAGTCATATTTTTTACTAAGACAAATGATGTTCAGAAACATACATCGTCTTGGCAAATATGGACTTTGGGAGTTTTATAATCGATATGCATCCGAGTACCATTTGTAGAAGACAAATATTCTCTCGTCTTCTTGAAGTACTTGGTAGGAACAAGTCTTTCATGCATACAATTCAAACATGCTCTCGAATCAACATGAGCCATTGTGGTGAAATCAAAATCTTGGATAATTATTCTGACCATTATGTGCCATTTTTTTTATTTTGACATGATTAAGAATTTGGTTAGGGTTATCGTTGTCCTGATTGTTGGTAATAGGTTCTTCAACCTCATTCTCAGAAATCAGTAATTTACAAGATTCTTGTTTATTAATTAAATTCTCTATTTTCAAAAGATTTAATTCTTTGGTTATTTTTATATTAGAATCTCTTAATTCTCTTATTTCAATTTTAATATTTTTAATTTCCTATGTAGTTTTTGTAGGGTAACTTCCTTTTCTTTTCCCTTAACCTTATTGAATTTTTCTAAGGTTTGTGAAAGGCTTGTACAAAAATATATTTTTGTACCAGTTGAAATCACTTAGAGTAAGGCACCTCAGATTGGTTAATTGATTATGGATACACATAGTGATATTACTTGGCGTTCCAATGAAGTGTTCAATTATTGTGTAAAGAAGTGTATTCATGACATTAGGCATTGTTTCCTGATCTTCACCAATAATTAGGGTTCCTTCAGCATCAATCTTAACTGCTGAAAGGATGGAATTTCTGAATTCTTCTGTGAGATGTTTTTTCCACCAGGAATGAAGCATTCCTGTCAATCATGTGACTAAAAGTTTGATTACCTCAATATGAGGCAGATTGTGAGTGGTGATGTAGATGTTGGCTACCATCACCATATGTTGTAATTTATTGAGAACTTCCTGTTCAGAAAGTCTGTCAATATTCCACTCGTACAATTTCTCTACAGATATAGAAAAATGATTAACGAAAGAAGATTCAATAATTTGTATATCAGGAGGCATAGGTTTCTTATGTCATTTTCTTTCTAATTTGTTTAATTCTAAATTTTTAAATGTATCTTCAATATTGTTAATTTTTGAAGATTCATAGACTGTGGATGACTCATAGGAGGATTTGGTCATATGTCTATATAACTCGGAACTACTGTCTTGGTTAATAACTTTAATAGTAGAAAATGGTTCTACAAATTTATCCTTCAATTCTTGAAGCATTTTATCAATATGTTTATTAATGGGAACAATATTCAAAGTGGTTTTATCTTAAAGATTTTTCTTTCAGAGCTTCATTAGTTTTAGGTTCATGAATATCATTAACTTTATTCTCAATTTTGTCAGATTTTTCTTATCCAATACTATTGCTCAAGCAGGTTATGAAGAAGATCGATTCTGCTCTTAGAAACTTCCTCTGGAATGGTAACACTGATGAAATCACGTTTCTTAGGATGTGGTTTGCACTCCTATTAAGGAGGGGGTTTAGGCATGAGGGACTTGACAATATGGAATTTGACAGCTGTTACAAAGCAATTTTGAAGGTTGGTTGTCAAGTCCATGGAATCTCTTGGGATTGTTTGGTGCAAGCACAACTTACTAAAGAAGCATCCAATCTTTACTGTCAAATTGCCTGCTAACCCATCATGGTCCCAGAGAAAACTCATTAAAGTCAGAGATAAGTTGGCTAAGTTCTGTGATCTCAGTGTTGGTAATGGAGCATATATCTCTCTGAGTACTGAACCTTGGCACCTGCAGGCATATTATACACAAAAGGAGGTAAAATCTGGTTTTGAGCACAAGTTTTAGTCTAAATATCCCTTTATCTGTCCTTATTAGAGACAATAGATGGATAAGGCCTAGACAAAGCCTTGTTGTCAGCTTGAATCATTGGGGGTACCACCTTGACTTGGAGGCTCCTAATTCACATTTAGTTGATACTTAGCACTGGATTTCAGACTCTGGAGGGGCTTTTTATGTTATGAAGACCTATTCTGCTTTGAGGCAACAGAGACCAATGGTGAGCTGGTCTAAAATTATCTGGATCCCAAGTTCCATTCCTAAGTGCACCTTTATAGCCTGTCTTGTTATTATGCTTGATAAATTGGCAACTAAGGATAATGTGATTAAATGGTGCCCTTCATCTGGATCAGCTTGTGTTTTTGTACTTTTGGGACAGAATCTGCAGCTCACCTCTTCTTTGAGTGCAAGAATGCAAGATCATTGTTGTCTGCTTCCTTGACAGATGCAATCTGTACTGATAGGCTCCATCTCGGGAGGCCTTTGGTATCTGGCTTCTGTAAGTGAATTCTTCTGAACCTTTTGTTAATTTGAATGTTAAACTCCTTCTTTCTGTACTTATTTATTGTATCTGGATTGAAAGGAATAGGAGAATATTCATAGGGAAGATAGTAGACTCCCAAATTACTCAAGAAGATGATGAGCTTGATTAAGGAGAGGTTATGGTTTCTTAAGCATGAAAAAGGGCTTAAAATTGACTCTGAACTCCTAGACAAATGGATGCAATGTCTTACCTTTGTGTCTAGTTTGTTTCTTTGCTTGGGGTTGTGTAATCTATTTTGTCGTGCGGTATGCTCCTTTTTGTGCTTTTAGTTTAATAAAATTTATCTTTTGACAAAAAAATAATCTTTCACATTTCTCTCTCTTTTTTTCTTACTAATTTGCAAAATACAAACATAACCGAAAAGATTTCATTTCTGATCGAATTTTGGAGCCCAAGCAAAATTGAATTCCATATGTAAGTAAACGTTAGTTTGGAATATGATTCCATGGAATTCAATTCCTACCCTTTGGTAGAAGGACATCTTTGCAACAAAAAAAATGTTATTGCCACGTTTATTTTAAAGAAATTACAGTGAATAAACAAATCCAGAAGTAAGAGTTATGAAATAACTCCGTTTTTTATTAGGTAAATGGAAGTTTTTGGTGTGTCACATCAACGGTTTATTTATCCTAATTCCAGATTGACAGATTTACCCTCAATAAGTTGTGACGCGTGGTTGATTGTGTGAGTTCACTATAATTAAGTAGTACAATAAAGAAAAATTAGGTTACATATTTATGGTAAATTAATACAAAATTTATATTTTTATTTAACCTATTATATTCAAGAACTAATTATAGATTTTTCAGTTATGGAAATATCTTTTTCCATAACCAATTGATATATTTTAGGATAAAGATGATTTTTCATAATTTTAGCTAATTCGGTTTAATTGATTATCTTACATTATTATTATGGAAACAATAGCATAATTACGCATTAGGTCCACCAGTTCACACACAATTAACTTTCTTCGTCATTCATATTATTTTTGAACCTGCAATTCATACATCATTTTTCCAAAATTTGTAGTAAAAATCCTATTTGTTTCACCGATTGAACGTGGTAGACGGAGTTCTATTAAGAATTTGTGACTTTTCAAGTTTGCGAATTTGACCGAGTTTCATTAGAGTTTTTCAATATGCTATTCGTTTGTACGTGTTTGATTTCAGAGTAATGGAAGGTTAGTACTCTTTGTTGTTTTGTCATTATAATATTGCTTTAAGATATTATTTATTTATAGTTTTTATCTGTATTTTTGAAGCTTTTTTATGAACATTTTTTTCATAAAATAATTTTCAAGAATTTCAACGATCCATACTATTGTAATGTATGATGGAAGATGGGATGAATCAAAATCATATGTTGATTTCGATCCAAAAGAACTTTTTTTGGTTGATATCAATATGAAATTCATTGAGCTGGTTGAAGGAAGTAATTCGGTTTTAGATTCTGTTGATGAGAGAGACAAGTTTGAAAATATTGTCAAATTATAATTTGACAATACTTCATCTATCAATGTTGAAATAAAAAAAGATCAGGATGTTGAATGGTAATTTTAATTAATTAGGAATGAAAATAGGGTTAACTTTCCACTAATTATTGGCAAAAATTGATTCATTATTGACCAATCCATTGAGTTTCAAAAAATTTTACTTGGAGGGAGTAGTCAATCAGAATCAATAGAATGCAACCATGCTCAAGATGATGATGTTTTTATTGTTCATGTTGATTTAGAAAATATCCCTACCAATTTTGACATTAAGAAGAAGTCATTGTTTAAAAACAGGTATGAGTTAAAAAAGGCGTTGCATATGATTGTGTTGAAAGGAATTTTTGAGTTTAGGGTTGAAAGATCTAATCATGAAAGAATGAATGCACGTTGTGTCGATGACCAATGCAAGTGGTTTGTTCGGGCATCGACAAACAGAGTAGGCCCGCTTTGGATGGTTCGTGAATATATTAAGGTGCACAGCTGTTTGTTAGAATTTATTCAATGTGATCATCGTCAAGCAACATCAGACATTGTTGGTCAATGTATCAAATGTAAACATAGGAATGACATATGAGATCAGACATCACCTAAAGATATCATTGATCACATGCGTTTGAACCATGAGATTACTATTAGCTATTACAATGCATGGAAAGAAAAACAAAATGCATTGGATATACCAGAAGAATGTACGCAAGACTACCATCATATTATTATGTATTGAAAAAAAATCTAGGTATATAATAGTTTTAGTATATCATTTATTGATTTCTTATTCAATATATCTGATTTTCATTTATATTTTTGTAGGTACTATGACAATTATTCAGAATGATAAGAATGGCACGTTCAAATACCTTTTCATGGCTTTGAGGGCTGGCATCATTGTAGACCTGTGATTTCAGTTGATGGAACTTTTTTGAAGAACAAGTACCTCAATACACTTTTAATAGCATTATTGTTGGATGGTAATAATCAAATCTTTCATATGCCATTTGCTGTGGTAGATTCAGAAAATGATTTATCTTGGGGTTGGTTTTGTGAAAAATTGAAGGAAGCAATTGGTGATAGAGAAAATCTAGTAATCATATTTGATAGATACAATAACATCCCAAAGGCAATGTCTAAATGGTTTCCGAAAGCTATTCATGGTCTTCGTATGCAACATTTACTGTTTAATGTCAAATCTAAGTATAAAAATTCAGTTGTGGACCCCATTTTCTATCGATGTGCAAAAGCATATACGGTTGAAGAGTTTGAAGTCAATATGCGTGATCTGAAGTCTATTTACCCTTCGATTCACACATACCTTAACGGTGTTGGATATGCGAAATGGGCTCGAGCTCACTTTGTTTGGCATCGATATAATGTCATGACAACAAATATATTAGAAAACCTCAATAATGTATTGTAGGATGCTCGTGGTTTGCCTGCTACATTATTTATTGAATTTCTGAGGCAACTATCACAAAGATGGTCTTATGAGCGTCGAGTAGCATCTAGTTACATGATTACGACATTAACTCAATGGGCTGAAAAACGTCTACGTAAGAAGATGGAGCGTTCACGAACAATGATTGTAAGACTATTTCATTTTTAATGTTAAATGTCTACTTTAAAATTTTTATCAATAGTTCATAATGGTATGTTCTATATTTTTTTACAGTTCATCGCCGTTGACATGCATGAGTTTCAAGTGGTTGACGGTGATTTAAAATGTATTTTACAGCTGCCAAATAAGTCATGTACGTGTCGAAGATGAGATATATATGAAATACCATGTGCACATGATCTAGCTGTAATGAATAAAAGGCAATTGAATCTGTACTTGTACGTTTCTTCATATTATTTCAAGAGCGAGCTAGATGTAACATATGAGGGATTGGTTCATCCTCTCAGAAACAATAATCAATGGAATGTTCTGGAAGACATTCAAATGCATCATATACTTCCACCTAAAAATAAACGTTCGGCCGGTAGACCTAAGAAGAAGAGGATCCCATCGATAGGAAAATTTAACAAAGTGAAATGTGGGAGGTGTCTAATGATCGGACATAATCATGAGAGGCGCATGGCTTCGACAAGTAAACAATTGAAGAAACAAAAATTGGATATTAGATTCTGAGTTCTCTATATTTCATGCTGAACAATAAATATTATTGATCTTTATGTTTTACGTTTTTTATAGTTCTTAATTTAACATATCAATGACAGTTAATTTCAATCAAGTATTACTAATGATCAATGATATTTAACTTCAATAAACAATTTCTAACTATTGATAATGTTATTGATCAATAATAACGTATATATTATTGATCAACTACCTAATCGATGAAGTTGTTTATTGTTATTTTATTTCAATAAACAATTTCTAACTATTGATCAATAATAACGTATATATTATTGATCAACTAACTCATTGATGAAGTTATTTTTTTATACATTATCTTATCATTTGTTCCATTTAGAAAAATTAAAAAAAAAATCAATTTTAAACAACATCATCATTATTATACTTAATATGACAATAACTTATTGCATAATGTGTATGTATATAGACCATATATATTGAAATTTGACTTAATGTTACAATGTTAAAATATGTGTACACACACAATGTTACAATGTGTAAATTTCAACAACATATCGCACAACTGTGTATATATAGATCATATATCACGTTAATCTAAAATTAATCACTCAAGGATATTCGTTATGAAACATTCGTCAATCATAGTTAACCATATATTTATAAAGACATTTTCTATTATCTATTGATCATAATATGTAGTCACAAAAAGTATCCAATTCAAAAAAACAATCCACAAATTTGTTCATTTACTGCTAACACCAGATATAAAAGCCATCAACTAAATAAATTCATCACACATTGCAATTTTAAAAAACAATAAACCAAGTTCTTCCTTTCAAACCCTATCAATAACCAAATGATGAAGAGGTGAAGAGGTTACTCATCTTCTTCTTGTGTTTGAGTGATTATGTGAAAATCAAGAGGTGTGAAAGCTGCAGGATGCGAATGATTGCCTTACTTGTTTCTTCTTTCTTCTTCTTTTGTCGCTTAACAACCAATTTCATCACATCAGGTCCTTTAGAACCCTTTTGGATGGTGATTTATTGGTGGTTGATGTCTTAATATGTGGCACTCAAGTCTGTACAGTAGGTTCAACTGTTGTTGGAATTGTTGGTGGAATGGGTGGCGGAATAATATCTTGAACAATGCGCTGCACAACAGTTTCAACCTGTATTTAAAATAAATAACTAACGTAGGCTATAGAACTATACATAATTATGTTTATGCAAATCAATAGTTTATTCAATAGATCTAAATACAAATATAATAAATGTATCAATAAGTATTTTACTAAATTACCTCCAAATCGTCCAAGCTCAAGTTTGGTAGGTCAGTTTCATCTTCATTTCCTTTCTTAGTATTTGTACCTTGTTGTGGATGTTTTTACTGCTCATCCACGTGCTTTGCCAAAATCTTAAAATCTTAAATGATACTTATATCTCATGAATAAAGGAAAATAAACGATAGACAACTCAATTAAAAGAAGTATACATATGCAAAAAATCAAATTATTATGTCAATCAGTGTCAATAATTTATTTATACCTCAGCCTTTAAAATACTCAATAACTCATCCAACTTGGAGCTGATCTTTCCAATCTCCAAGAAAAATCTCTCCTCTATCTGGTCCAACCTTGACTCAACTGAATGAGACAATGATGTTTTTTTGTTTTTTACAGTTCAAAATTTCATCAAATTCATCGTCATCGCGTTGAGCCTCCCCCTATCTGGTTGGGTATCAACAACTTGTTTACCTTTGATGCTCATATTCTATAGCTCTTAATTCATCAACAATAGCTTCAAACTTCTTAATCACAAGCTTTCATAAAGCAAATGTAAATAAAATAGTTAATAACAAATATAGAAGTAAGTGTAATATTTTAATTAATTTTCATACTTACATTCTTGTTTTTGAAAACCATCTCCGGGACCAGGCTGTTTCTCTTTTCAAGAAGGAATTATCTCACCATCAAGATATAATAAAGAATTGTATCGACACCAAAAAGCCATTTTTGCTTTTTTAATGACCAAACTAAATACATTGAGGAATGCTTTAGGAAAGACGATGCTTGCTGGCTCTTAGGGCTTATAGTCGGTTCTATTTTAAGGTATTCCCTTTCATTAGCTACGCGAAGTTAGACCTTGACTGAAAGGAAAGAAAGCGGCAGACTTCCTAATGAGGGATTTTAGGAGATTAGGGTTCTCTTTTATCTCCTCCATGCTGAGGTCTGCTTCACACTCACTTCAGCCATCTTTGGTGGCAATGCTTTCTCTCATCCGAGGGGACTACATTCCATCATTCCTTCGTCCTCTTGGCAGCTCGTGTTTCAACTTTTTGAGAGACGACTTTTCCACCTTCATCAAATCACGCTTGTCTGGTTAAGTGACAATTGTCCAATTGTTGATCTAACTTAAAATCTCCCACTTTCTTTGCAAATACCATCGGGTCGTTGTCAGTAAAGATACCGTCTCAAGTGCCCAGACGATTATTGCATGTGGGAAACCGTAGAACACATGAGCAGTACTTTTCAAAAATTGGCTTATTTTTCGCATACTTGCTATCGTTACATCGAAAGATAGTTAAGGATATAAATTGAATAGCTCATCGTTATCAACCAACAGTAAATGAAACGGTCAACCAACATATGCTCGTGTTTGGGGATCAATAGGTTTTTCCAAACGGTATAACTTGGCCGGCTTCACAATCGTGTCATCCTCATCATTTTTTATATTGTCCAAATATCAAAAGAAAAATTAAGCATCTACTTAGACACGATTTTATTACTCTTGAAGTATTTTTCCTTCAACTTTCCGTCTTCTATTTTGATCCTATCCACGTGCATAGATGTAGTGCATCGTAAACTAGTTATAACCCCAAAATCCCTCATGGTAAATCTAGCTACTTTCCCACTGAAATTAAAGTACACAGCATCTGTCCTATAATGGTGATATTGTTTCCTAGCTATGTGTAACAGAAGTTACGCATGAAACTTACTAATTTTCAAGTCAAGAAAGTGTCCAAAACAACCTTTTCGGAAGTTGGCCCTCTGCAGTTGGGTCAATGACAGGTTGACATGGTCCATGATAGTTGGTTTAGAAAACAGGTTAAGCTTCTAATTCTTGTTCCAGTTTTCATCTTGAATAATCAATTGTAGTTCTTAAAAAATATAACATTGATTAATTTCCTAGCTAATAACTAGTAAGTTAGTACTAAACCAATTATCGACTCTTACTGACCTCAGTCTGTTCATCTTCGTTGAAACATAACCGTCGTTTACCTGATGATTGTCCTTTAGTGCTTTTCTTGGTTGACTTTGATGTTCCCATTTTTTGAAGAAATCTTATCTATCATCGTTAATGTTGCGGTAATCGAACAAAATAATTTAGGATATACAGAATCAATATCTTTTTGACTCACAAAAGTTTCAATATATTATTGACTCTCAGTTATATAATGCAACAAAATCTCTATATATACATAATAGCCAATCAATAAAACATAAAACAGAATATCAAACAACGATTATAAACATACGAAACAGAATATCGAAGATGATTGTTCAGCATTGACACACACATGCATGTTCGAAAACTAGGTATTTTCAGAAAATTTATCAAAGATAACACATTCTTCAATCCTTTATATACCATCTGTGTTCAGAAAATTTATCAAAGAAAATGTTTATGCACATGCATGTTCGATAAATGATATTCTTATGAACATTGAAATAGTTTATCGATTCTTAATGAGAATATATTTTTTGTTTAAATGTCAGTATTATTCGGTTTAAAATAGACAATAAAAAGGAAAAAAATTACATACTTCTTCGTTCTTCAGCAAATCTTTCAATGATCTTTAGTTGCCGAAAGAAAATTAGGAGCTTGTTCTTCAACGTCAATGGTGTTTAGACGAAGGTCAGGGTCTCAAGACTTTCTTGAAGATGATTGTTTTGGGTTTTTGGTTTTGGCTTTCATTTTTTATTTTTGATTTCCTTGACGATTTTCTACCTTTGTTATCTTAGAATTGTACCATGGTGAGAATTTTAAGGTAAGTAATAGTTTTATTTTTTATTTTTTTATTTTTATTTTTTATGAATTGTAATTGGTGGGTTTCAAATTATTGTCCATTTAATTATTGATTGTTGAAGACTATTGAAACTTAAAATTGATGTATTTATGGTTAAAGATATTTTCGGCGGGATTTTTTTATTTTTGATTTAATTTTGGAAATCTCATTAATTAGTTTTTTGATAGAGGATTATGTTGGGGCTAATTTGTAGGAATTTTCTAAATTTCAAATATTTTATGATAATATCTTAGATTATTTTTTATTTTTTTGAACAATTAGTGTTTCATTATCTCATTGTTCAAATTTTATTTAGAATTTCGATAATATTTCATTGATTTCACGAATTACAATTTTTAGATTTTAATTTTTAATTTTAATTTTTCTAAATCGAAGGACTTACGTTTTTTTTTATTAAATTGACATAAAAAGATGGACATTGAAGCTGATTTACTCTTATATTAATAGTTGGACGTTTTTTTTAAACTCTAATTTCAATACGAAATAATGTTTTACATTTATTGTTTATAATTATTTTCTAAACAAATTTAAACTAATTTCTAAATTATCATTTATTACGGTAGTTCTTAATGATTGGGTAAATTTAAATTTTAAATTTTAAAATATATAGTTTCCTTAATTATAAGTATATAGACTAATATATCAATAACTTTAATTCGATTTATCAATATTTACAATATAATTGTTTTTATAGATTAAAGATATTATGGTCTAAATTTATTGACCGTTTTGAAAATCTGCTATTTATCTATAATTTTTGAAACCCGACTATTTTTTAACATACTACTAGTAAACTTGTCTATATTAAAAAAAAATTTCCCTTTATTTTAAGATTTTCAAGAGAATGTATTTTCTTCGGATTTGAATACTTCAAACTGAACGCATCTAAAACTCCAAGATGGTGGGTTTCTACTTTCTAGCATTCCCTGACTATGCGAATGCTTATTTTGGGAGATTTTTTATGCTTTAAAACTACTTTAATTGAACTTATTTTTAAATATTTTATAATTAAATAATTCAAAATTCATAGCAACTCCCATGAATTCACCATTTCTAAGAGTATGTTTGGCAGTCTAAATTATATTACATTGTACTAGATTATTTGATATTTTGATACATTTGGTGTAAGGTTGAATAAAAAATTGAACAATATATAAGACATTTGTTACATACTTACATATTAATTAAAAATTTAATTACAAATATTGCATTATACTTCCGTTTAGTAACATTCTACATTTTATCTTCTAAAAAATCCAATATCTTATAATATCTAATAGCAACTATTTTAATGTAGAAAATTAAAATCAATGATTTTTTTTTTCAATTTCATTCATTTGATTTACAATCATAAATATATGATTACTTGAGTAAAATATTTTTTTAAATATTAATAAGTCACAAATATGAAATATTATAATGTTTTCTCAAATTCTAATTTAGGTTTGCCATATTTTTAAAAAATTTATTATGTCAAATTTTTAGCTTATTTATCAATATTATATTTTATTTTTAACATCTAAAAAGAATAGTTAAATGGCGACTAAGTCTTAAATGATGAAGTGATGTAATAATTATTTGTAGGTTATTATTTTATGACCTATTAAAATGAGTTGAGAAATTGACCATGAATGATTACCACATCACTTGGTCCAGTAAAATTGATCAATTACTTAATCAGTATAGAATTTACGCACCTAAAAATACAGATATTAATTTTGTAAGTCTCTGCTTTGTAATAAATATTGTTATTCAATCGGAGTTAATTCTCAACATATGATTTGTATTAGTTAGTACGGTGATTGTGGACCAAATTATGAGTGTTTACGGTTTGGTTCGATCTTTTTTTTTCCACAAAAAATCTAATCGAACCAAAACTTCGGTTCGACAATAAAACCGAATCATTTATGTCAAAAGAACGGAACCGAAGCTTACGGTTTTGTTTCGGTTCGGACCGGTTCTTTGATTGGTATTATCAATTAAAAAATTATTTTTAAATAATATCATTGAAAAAATAATATAAAATCAAAGTTTTGTTTCGGTTTCTGTTTTATAGGAAATTATACATAAGAAATAAGAAATAATATAAATTTAATGTTTCAGTTCAGTTCGAAAATCATCAAAATTTTAAACCAAATCGAACACATATAGAACCGATCATTTTCAATTCGTTCGGTTCAGTAAAATAATTTTCACCCTGAGACTAAATCATAAGATCGTTCTAATTAGTTTAAACTCACTTTCATAGTAAGCATCAGACAATACCAAGCCCGGCTACTGAATTTCAAATTTCAAAAAAGCAACGGTCTGCTAATCCGATATAGAAGAACGCACGCAGATTCTATATTGTTTACTTTCTTTTCTTAACGAAATCAACGCCCTTCTCTTCGATTTTTCCCTTTTTTTCCTCTTTCTTCTTCTCTTTTCGCGCTTTTAGTTCATTTCCTTCACTTTCCCTTACTTTCTCTGCTACAACAAAAGAAACCAAATTCAAAAGCATCACTTTGCTTTTTTTTTCCTTGGATACGAATTGAGTCAAATTCAAGACCCATCTTCTATCTATTGGGATTCTTTAATCGATTATAGTTTCTTTTTCACTCTAGTTTGTGTTTGATCATTAGTCGCCCAAGTAATGGAGGGCAATACTGGCGTTTGAATTTCAATTTTCCACATATTCCCTCTTCGTTGGCACTTGCAGTTTAACAACTATAGGATGATAGCTCAATTTCAAATTCTGGTTATAAGGGTGTGACAATACTCTTCTCTGATAGAAACAGATTTAACAATATCAGTATCGTTCCTGATTTCATTGGTAAGACGCCTCGCCTATCGTCTGTAGCTTCCGAAATTGGACAATAATGGAAGATCACAGTTCTCTATGCTGCAGTGAAAATGCAGGTATTTATTCCGAATTTTCGAATCATTTCATATTTTCTATCAGGACACCCATCTTTGATGTTTGATATAATCGTAATGGTGGATGCTTTGAACGATTACAATTTCTTGATTTCTTGGTTTGTCTGTGGAGTTCATTTTGGATCCTTGGATAAAATATTTTGGTTCTAATTCTTTTTTGTTTTTTCCCCAAGACAGCTTACCCTAAGGCAGTTTTCTAAAATTTGCAGGACGAACCATGTTAGGATTTTCCCCCACCTCTCCTGATTTGGTTGTCTGTGGTGGTTCCCCTGAAATTCGTGGAAACTACTATAGCGACTCTCCTGAGTTCTTGGAAATTAAGTGTCACAAGATGATGGAGTGTTCTACGGAGCTCTCTTTCGAAAATGGCTTTAGTGGACCTGAAATCATAGACAAACAGAAAACCTTATCTGTTAAATTTGCCACATTTTCGCAAACTTTCAAGAAAGATCCATCTCCAGAAACTTCCTTCGAACTTCCTCCACCCCCCGAGGTCGGGGATAGTCTGGACGAAGATCCTCTTCCAGTTATAACCATCAATGCAGGATCCTCAGATGGGGCAGTGCTTTTGGATGGAATAGATTTCCTTGAGGACAATTGGTTTTCGGGTGGTAACACTATAAGGTCTGATGTAATAAGTCCTCCCCTGTATCAAACAGCTCGTTTTGGGAATTTTTCTTACAAAATCCCATCATTGGAATCGGGGAATTATGTGGTTGATCTGCATTTTGCAGAGATTGTGTTTACAAATGGCCCTTCAGAGATGAGAGTTTTTGATGTGTTCATACAAGAACATAAGGTGAGAACCACAAAAAGTTAACACAATAATTACTTAGTGTTTACAGAGTTGTTTTCCCTACATAATACACCTATCAGGTTTTATAAGACTACATTGATTTATTGTGTTGTAGGTTGTTTCCTGTCTAGATATATATGATCGTGTTGGTGGAAATAAGCCCTTTGTTTTATCTGAGCTTAGAACTACTGTTGGTGATGGAGAGGATTTGAACATTAGATTTGAAGGAGTAATGGGGACCCCAATTGTATGCGGAATTTCTATCCGGAAACTTTCTCCAGCTAGTAAGTTGACCTGTCCTGCATCCTTCGTATAAGTTTTGATAAATTTTTAAGCATTTCTGATCATGGACAATCCGCTTTCAGGTATTGAAGTAGTTGAATTGCTCAATGATATGGGAGTATCTCAAGGGGTAAAATTTGAGCTGCAAAAAGTAAAACTCTTCTGATATTTATTAAGTTCTAGGATAAAAGGCAGTTAGAAAAGAACTTACAAGGTTATTGAATACTTTCATTTGCAGGATGGTTGTGGCGTAAAATTTGAAGAAGAACACCAAAAGCTCCAAAAGGATTATGAGCTTCGGAAAAGTGAGATTGCAGAGACAAGGAAGCTTTTGGAGGAACTCAGGAAAGAAAATCAGCTTAAGAGCAAAGAATGCCAAGAAGCTTGGAAGTCTTTACAAGACCTTCAAAATGAGCTCATGCGCAAGTCAATGCATGTCGGATCTTTGGGTATAAAATTATTCTTTAATTTAATAATCACGATTCACGTGGTTGCTAATCTCACTCCACAAAGAACGATTTATTGATAGTTCTCTCTCGTTGCAGCTTTTGCAATTGAAGGACAAGTGAAAGAGAAAAGCAGATGGTTTTCATCATTGAGGGACTTGACAAGAAAACTGAAGGTACGAATTAGACTAAGATGAGATTCTTCGTATCACATGTGTATAATAGATTGATTTAATACATTTTCGATATATAGATTATGAAAATGGAGCACATTAAGCTATCAGAAGAGGCACTAGCATATAAGAAGTGCTTCAGTGATCTGAATGAAATGACATCTACAATTCAGTCTACATGTAAGTTAGTTTCCCAACTTGGTTCTATGTTTTACGGATGACTCTCTGCACAAAAAACTATTTGAGATTACTGATTCTTTCTTTTATTTCTCAATAGTAAATCAACAAGTAGATTTATATAAAGACTTGAAGACCAAATTTATTGAAGGGGCAAAGGAACAGAAACATCTCTATAACAAGTTGTTGGAGCTGAAAGGTAATCTACAAGTTTATCATCGTTTTTAGATAGTGAACCAGGTTAGGGAATCCGATTAGTATTTTCTGAAATCAAATTATGCTTATTTGCAGGAAATATTAGGGTCTTTTGTCGGTGTAGGCCTCTTAATGCAGAGGAAGTTTCTGCTGGAGCTTCAGTGGCCATGGAGTTTGAAGCAGCTAAAGATGGTGAGCTCACAGTTGTGTCAAATGGGGTCCCCAAAAGGGTCTTTAAGTTTGATGCTGTATTTGGTCCTCAAGCAAATCAAGGTAACTACTTAGTCAGGAGAATGTGTCAGCTTAGAATGGTTCCAGATCAAACATGAGTTAATCCTTGTGCAATTATCTTTCTTTCTTGTGCAGATGATATTTTTGATGATACTGCTCCATTTGCATCCTCAGTTCTAGATGGATACAATGTCTGCATATTTGCTTATGGACAAACTGGAACTGGAAAAACTTTCACTATGGAGGGCACGGAAGATGCTCGTGGTGTCAATTTTAGGACTCTTGAGGAACTCTTTCGCTTAATTAGGGAAAGGCAGAAGCTATACCGATATGATTTATCTGTAAGTGTTTTGGAAGTGTATAATGAGCAAATACGAGACTTGTTAGTCTCAGGAGCTCAGCCAGGCGTTCCTGCAAAAAGGTAGGCTGGGGGAGGCTTTAGCCATTCTTTTCCACATTTGTCAAGCTAATTTTTTGTTACTTGCCCATCTTAGTGAACCTATTCATTGTTTTGTATAAATTATAGGCTTGAAGTACGGCAAGTGAGTGAAGGAATTCATCATGTTCCTGGTCTTGTTGAGGCCCCTGTTAACAATATGAATGAAGTGTGGGAAGTTCTACAAACTGGCAGCAATGCAAGGGCTGTTGGCTCAACCAATGCCAATGAGCACAGCAGCCGGTCCCACTGGTTAGCTTTTCCTATATGATTTAACTCTTATGTCTCTATCTCTATCTATATTTTGAACATAAAATAAATGAATAGTCATCTATTATAAATTGCACAGCATACACTGTGTTATGGTGAAAGGGGAGAATTTGCTGACTGGGGAATGCACAAGAAGCAAGATGTGGTTAGTAGACTTAGCAGGAAGTGAGCGAATAGCGAAAGCAGAAGTACAAGGAGAACGTTTAAAAGAAACCCAAAACATCAACAGATCTTTATCTGCACTTGGTGATGTTATTTCTGCCCTTGCAACTAAAAGTCCACATGTACCTTTCAGGTTTGATTTCACAGGCTATCTCTACTATACTGGCTCTAATTTTTGTCCTAATTAACTACAGGCTTTTATGGTATTGTTATTTATTCAGGAACTCCAAGCTCACTCACTTGCTTCAAGATTCTCTTGGGGGAGATTCAAAAACACTAATGTTTGTACAGATCAGTCCTAATGAAAGCGATTTAAGCGAGACCCTTTGCTCACTGAACTTTGCAAGTAGAGTTAGGGGAATTGAATTAGGTCCTGCAAAGAGGCAGTTTGACACTTCAGAACTTCTCAAATGCAAACAGATGGTATGAGTATATGTATATTATGGATTTTTGCACTAGCCAAAACTTAATCATGTTAGACCTATTCTTATTCTAGTCTTTAATTTTGTTATGATGTTGTTGTATGTGTCATTTCATGTCAGGCCGAGAAGTCCAAACAAGATATAAAGATTAAAGATGCACAGATCAGGAAGATGGAGGAAACCATTCATGGGTTAGAGTTGAAGATGAAGGAAAAAGATCTGAGAAACAAAAATCTACAAGACAAGGTATTATATAAGAAGTTTTCGTAATTTCTCTATATGTTACAACACTTTGGCCTGAAACTGTTGCAATGGTTTATATTACAGATTAAAGAACTGGAATCTCAACTTTTAGTTGAACGAAAGCTAGCACGTCAACATGTGGACACAAAGATAGCTGAGCAGCAGCAACAAATGAAAAACCAGCAAGATGAAGAAAATACAGTACCAATGATGAGACCAACGCTAGCAGCAAATCGACCATTAGGAAGTCTCAAAACCCTCAGTGAACAAATGAATAGTATTGTTTGCAAAGACCAAGTAAATCTCAGCAGCCCACTTATGGAGAAAAACAGCTATAATAAGCCCCCATTACTACTACCTCTTCCTCCAACTGATAGTTTTGTTAAGTACATTGATTCAGTTGAGAAGGAGAATAATCCAGACATGGCTGAGCAAACACTGGTACCAAAGAGGACTGGACGAGTCTCAATTTGCACAATGGCTAGGAGAATCCCAGTAGTTCCTGCTCCAAGAAGAAACTCTCTAATACCACTCCCAAGTGGACCAATCTTTACTCAGCTTCCTCCACAACCGGTATTACCATCGCCAAAACCTCAATATCATCGGTCTGATCAGAGAGAAGATATGGATCGATCGGAAACGAACTACTTACCCGAACAGACACATTGTGAGAGTCCGAAAGTAATAAAAAATGGAGGTAAGAAGCTAAGCAGTGTACTAAGAAGAAGCCTACAGAAGAAAATTCAGATGAAATCTCCTATGCAGCAACACATGAGAAAAGGAGGCATCAATGTGGCAGTGGAGAAGGTTAGAGTTTCGATAGGAAGTCGAGGGAGGCTGATGGCTCACAGGGTGTTGATGGCCAATGGTAGAAGAGGAGGAACTAAAGAAACTCAGCATAAGCAGATTCAGAAAGAGAAAGAGAGGGGATGGAATATTGGAACAACGGCTGGAAGAACTGTTACATAGTAAGTTGATAATGATTAAGTTTTTTATTTTATGCATTTAGAAGAACTAACCGTGGTGGGGTGGAGGTCACTGCTTGATGAAGCCTTCACAAGTAGGTATAATAGAGTGGGTGTGGATAGTTTGGATGATGCTAATCATCTGTTTGAGTTCTTGCTTGAGATGGGAAAAGGAAAAGAAAAGAAGAGAAAAGAGAAAGGATTATTGTATTTCTTGAACATAGAATGATTTATTGATGTATAGTTTCCAAGTTTGGCAATTGCTAAGCTTCTTTTGAACTTTCAGTTATGCTTAGAAATACAACTTTTATTTCTAAAATTTGAACATCTTTGGCCTGAAATGGGACTTTTTTTCTTGTATGGAAAGATATTTTGAAACACCCATTTAATTAATTGCGAACACATGTTTAATTATTTAGTAATTGTAACAAATAGCTAAGGTTTAGATAGTTTGAAGTAATTTGCTATTGCATTTTGAGAACACTTCCTCTTTTGGCATTCATAGCTGGTAAGTAGTCTATCCATGTAAATTGAAGCCAACTTTTTGTTGATTAAGCTATTCTTCCTATGGCAATGATTGTACAAGATGAGTTGACACAGAATCACATTAATACTCACCTGCAAGAGCAAACATCTTTCACGGCATTCAAATACAGAAAGTGATAGTATAAGATGATTTAGCACAGTAGTACACTAAATAAGCCTGCAAACCCACAACATGAGACGGCGGGTTCGAGTAATCCCAATCCCGGGGGTTCCAAACACAAGTATAATATGGAACAGTCTCACAGATTTTCCAGTTTCCATAGAGTCTGGTACTGGCAGTAGCAGTGTCATTATTTCGAAAGCAAAGCTCATATTGATGCCAGTAAATCCAATATTTGTTTCAAAGCCAGTTCTATAAAAATCAATTTTTTGTTACTAAGAAAGAGGAATTTTATCCAACGAAAATACACCAAAACTTCCTCCAACAATATACATTAAATAGTTTCAAGTTATTGAAATTTTAAGTTACTCTCTAAACATAACGTATGCATAACTGTAATGCTGATTACTAGTAACTCATTTACAAGAGACTTAAAGACTATCTATGATGCATTTGTATTACTGTATCGTCTCCATATGCTGATAAAGTAGTCAGTCTGTATTATGATACCTCCAAAATTGCTACAAATACATTTGAGAAGGCCTACTATAATGAATTCTTCCTTAACCTGAAAATGATAAGTCGAAAATTACTGCATCAGCAGGCTGGAACCCGAGCCATTTAAGACTGTTTGGATCTTGAAAATAGGAAGGAAAGAAAAGTGAGAGGAAAAGTAAGTGGAATTAAAGGAAAATGTTAATACATAGTCAAACCCATTTATATAAATATTTTCCGTTATATATTCTAAGGACTCTAACAATGAAATGTAATCCAAACATTGCCTTGACGAAAGAAATGTGTTACGAGATTAAGAAAATGAATTACCTTGCTCTAACCAGTGATTTCCATATTTGACGAAGTGTGGAAGGTTCAGAAATTTGTACTTCCATGATCTTCTCTATCATGGGTCCTTTCTCATGGATAAATTTGACAGATTCTGAGAGTCGGTGTAGGAGGTTTAATAAAGCAATCACTTCATTTCGTTGCACCTGCAACTGCGAACTCAAATAAACAGATGTCAGGGAGGGAGAAAGACAGTCAATCTAAAATGTATTGTTAAATGACTGTAATTTGATATTTTACATTGTAGTATTAGTAGCAAAACAATCCTATATATTACAGTATCAACAAGGAGTGCTGTGGGAACTCACAGATTGATCCCCCGGGCTTTGGCCATCGAGAGAAAACAGTATCTTTAATGCAGTGCCAAGACCAAGAACCTGAAGCTTTCCCCAAAGCCGACATTTCTCACAGCCAACACAATCCATCAATGCGCTGCCATAAAATGGTGATATATCTAATGAGTTCATATCAACAAAACAGCAATCCCCCCAACATTAATATTGCAATTACATTATTATTTTAATCTTTGTATTATGATTAGAATTAATAATTTAGCTATGATGTAAAGAATAGTAGTAACCTGATATTTCTAAACTGGCTTTGAATCTGCTGCTTCATTTGAGGTCCACTTTGCCCTTGCCACAACTTGGCTTCATCAAATGGAAGAGGACATGCAGCTTGGAGCTTATGGTTATGCAGGAGCTGCCTCATTAAAGATTGTGTTTTCAGGTCCTCCATATTGTTACCGGTGTCATATTCAGCTTGTTCCAAGTAATCAGCTGCCTATAACATTATAAAAAGAAAGGCAAACAATTACCAAAAACGTACATGGTTAGATTTTTCAAATCTAAACCAGCATATGCCAAATACTTACTTTAGTCACAGCACGGAGAACAAAAAGGAATGTGAAGTATAAGTTGTGTACACGTTCTGGATACCTGAGAACACGATCGTACATCACCTCTGGATTTTGACCCCACTGAAGTCAGCCAGAAATGAAGTTAATCCAATTTGGTTTTGACACAAAAGGTCTTCTACAAGTTCCATATAGAGGTGGAAATATTTATCAACTATCAAGATCATATGATCCATATATAACATATAGAGACTGATGCTTAGAGAGAGTTAAGCTTAGATTTCGTCTACCTGTGTATGATTGATTGGAAAACTATACTAAGATCTTCATGAGTACACTATGTTATTAGATATATTAGCAAGACATAGTTCCAAGTTAAACTGAATGTCTAAACTAGTTTGCCGAAGAGAAACCTTATTTGTGGTTTTATCAAGAAGGTAATCAGCAGCTATGTGGATTGATATTGAAGAATGAAGACCAGATATCAATTTATAAAGAACTTTTTTCTCTGGGCAAATCTCTCCAGATGAATCTGCACCAAAAAAGAAGAAAAATCAGCAAATAGTATCACCCAAAAAAGTCGGGTATTACTTCTAATTCAACCTCACAAATTTCTATCCTTATAAAGCAAGTGCAATCTACATTAGATTCACAATGGTAAGACAAGAATCTTAGAAGCAACAAATAAATAATAAAATTCCTCCCGATATTGTTTAGCAATTGGTTTTCTTTTGAAAATCTGGCATTTATGTATATAACTTCCACTTCCCTTGTCAACTTAGAAGTCCTACACCTCAGTTTCATTGTTTAGAAGTCCTAAACCTTCATCAAGTAATGCATCATTCCCATCATACAGTTGATTAACAATTGAATGAAAGAAAACTTAGTTTTCATTTAATTCATGATGTAAAATATACAGCTGTCCTACTGCTTGAAGATAAATTTGGAAATTTGGTTGGGGAAACATCCACTAAGAGGCCATTGTATATGCCATTAGATGATCTACCTAACTCTCGTAAATGAATATGTTTCAAAGCAAACAACTTCAAGAAAAAGATTGCATCCAGAACAAATAGATATTATCCAAGCAGATCCTTTCAAACCCAGGAAAGGTTCGGCAAAGATTAAAGGCTCAACTCACATTTTGGACAGTTTTCTGAATAAACAGCATCCCATATCCTTCTAGCTGATGGACCAGCATAGCCAGTGTACCGTTCAGGGTTCAATTGAAGGTTTACGTATGTCATCTCACCTGCAAATCCAATGTCAACATTCAATTGTCAATTTCTTTTTATTTATACCAAAATAAACATCTTTCCAAATGTACTATGATAGATGCAAGAATTCAATAACATTTGACATACAGGTGTTACTAACATTCTTCAATCAAACATCCTAAAGCCATATTTGCAGCATATGGTATGAAAAACAATGGTATATGCTTAATCGGTTACTATCTCCACATTAATAGAAATCTACAAGCTTTCTTATTCTAAAAAAAATCACCTATATAAACCATTAACTCAAAGCTGGACTTATGACACATTAAGTAAAACAGTACACCTCAGTAATATATGGGAATCGCCACTAGCTGTCCTCAATAATGAGGGAGTTACCATTATCAGTCTCATCGTCGTTTGTCCATGGATTATCGACTTCTACCCAGCCTCTGAAAGCTCTATGATCTAATGTGCGATCAACAGCAGCCTGGGGCTTTCCCTCTTGACAGACCAAATTATCAGATGGAAAAAGAAGAGTGGATGGCTTCTTGAAAGGTTCTGGAAATTCATTTTCTGGACATTCACAGACACTGCAGTCACGCAACTGACACATACCATCATCAGGCCAATATGGGCAGTCACACCACAATTTCACCTGTCACAGAAACTAATTACATCAGCTTCCAATGCATTAGAAGGGGTTTACCTTTTATTTTGATCACTATATAGATAGGAGATGCTAAATACAACATACAAATATTATTATTTAATGATGACATGCGCGCACACACTCTCCCTCTCTCTCTCTAATGAGGATAATAAATATTTCTTCATATTGGGAAAGGGCATAAAAGGATCAACATACTATCTGCTTTCATAAAAGAATTGTGGAGAGCATTTGAAATAAGCACTCAATGCAAGAGATGTCAGCAGTGAAAATTTGAAAATAATGTTTATGCAGATACAATATTTAATAAGTCCGAGCTGTGAGAAATAATTTTGTTATTGCTTACAAAGCCCATTTGTATATACAACACATGACCAAGGATCTCTAGAAGAATTCAAGTTTTCATCTACAAGGAAAAAAATGTCATCTTACAGGCATATTCTTGGCGACTAAAACATAAGTTTTCTCTTCTATCATATCGAAAAGAGCATAACTCACCTTAAAATAGCGGAAAAAAGGGGTTGTGACAAGCTCTTGTAGTAAAGGATGCAAGACCTCCCTATTGAGATTGTCCACTGTTTCATAATCACAACAGCAGTCCTCAATGATTCCAGTGTATTTATGCAAACCCTATATAATAGATATTAAATAACAAGTCACGAACTTCATGGATTTGTCCAAGTAATTAATTGTCCACGTAGCCTAAAATTCCACAAAATCAGCAAAAAAAGAAGAGAACACTTTAAACTAGCCACTATCTATCAGATCATAAAGGAAATGACACTGTTATCAAAATAATTGCAGCTACCCTTCCAAGAGGATATTTAGACCTTAACATTGGTTTCCTGGCTCATATGCCTATTGTAAATTAACTCACCGTACATTCCTTATTGTTGTGCCTCGACTGCATATCAATGTATCTTTAAAATAGATCAAGAAACTCATGTTGCAAGGAAAACACCGTATACATATTATGGCTACTATGACAGGGAATAAGATCACTTCTTAATGCCTAGAGAAGGAAGAGAATTTAGAAGTCAACAAGACCATATAAAAATGACGCCTCCAGACAAAAATTTGCCTTCAAAGTAAATTATATAGTTTCAACAAAAATTCAAATTCACATCCGATCCTCAATCATATACTGCACATGCAACATTCAATCAGTAGCTTTATGCCACATCCCAATTCTGCAAGTATATATTGTTGATTACCATTCGAATCGCCAAATCTCCAATCCAAAATAAGTTTAAACACAAACTACCAAGTTATTCGTCCTAATCATCAACGTCTGCAAGAATTACATGCATCGCATAGAGATTGAAATGGAGAGAGAGAGAGAGAGAGAGAGAGAGAGAGAGAGAGAAAGAGAGAGAGAGAGAGAGAGAGAGAGAGGGAGAGGGAGGACCTGAGCGCAGGGGCAGGGCTTGAGATTCTTAAGGAAGAGAGAGATGTTAGAGGAGGTAGTGGAAGAGGTGAATGCAGTGGCGATTAACAAAGCGATCAGAGCAGCCACTGCTGACCACTCCCACCTCCTCTTAATCTTCTTCTTCTGCTGCTTCAGAGCATTCATCATCTCAATTCCCTTCACCATTTTCTCTAATTTGATCAGATACCCCTGACAAATCTCTCTTTCAAGAAATAAATCAAATAAACTGCAAATTACAAGCTAAATACAAAGTGAAAAGCGTTATCTTAATGAAGGATTAGACTAGATGGTCTTAAATGGAGAAATTTTCAATTCATTACAATACCAACTCTTTTTACGTCATAACCTACGCGCCAATTTAACTCACCAACGGCATAATAAACACTTTTTTATTTTATTTTATTTTTTCTTCTATTGCATACACTCTTCTCTAATAGTGTTGTACATTATAGGATCCCCATACTCTAAAGTTATTAAACTATTTCAGAAGAGAAATTAAATCTCTGTAATCTCCTTAGATCTTGACAATTCAGATTAAATATTAAAATAAAGACGACATTCTATATTATATATGTCAAAAATGCTTATTGGTTGCTTTTCCATAAAAAATATTTATTTTTACTATTTTTTTGTTATTTCAATTATCTCAGGCTGGCCCGATATGGAATAAACTTTTAATCATAAAATCTACTTGATTGACAGATTATAGATTATAAATTCATAACCCTAATCATTTTCATTTTATGCGGAACATGTCTATTAATTTTTTATTTCAGTTATTAAGAGGAGATCGTGACCTAAGAAATGATTTAGACGTTAAACTAACAAATGAATTTATACATACGTTATTTACCTTTACTATATTCGCGTGTTTATTATATAATGGTATGAGTAATTTACTACTACATTGTTCATATGCATACTTTAAATATATATTATTTACATGTAATTTGTAAAGATATTCATAAATCTATCTTTCTATGTTTGTGTATGTATAATATATAATATGTAATCTTATCTTATACGTAAAAAAAACTTTAACCCATAGACTCTACTTCACATTTATAATATATAATCTTTTTAACATATTCTTTATTATTAACCTTTAAAATTGACTCGAGAGGAGACAAATTTTATGAATATGTTTATCCACTATTTCACACATTTTATTTAGAACTTCTATTAATCTCAAAACACAAAATTCTTGCACTATTTGGGAGCACTTCATCTAGAAACACTTTAATGCATTAAAAATGTTATTTCAGATCACATGTACTTAACAATTGTTGTATTTGAAACATGTTTTAGAATGTGGAAGCACTTCTAAAAAAACATGCGCTCTAGTATTTCTTAAAATGATTTTACATGCACATGAATATGCGTTGAAATATATATAAATATTTTTTTAAAATATATATGATAAAATAATGAAACAAAAATATTCTTTATTTTAATAAATAATAATATTCATGTAAACGGTAACAAACACACGTGAGACAACAAAAAAGATGGAGGAGATTAGAAAGTTGGAAATAATTACAAATCAGTGGGAAGTTTGGAAGAATTGACTATAGAATTTAATATTTTGTGCCTAAATTGACAAATTATTTCAAGAGATGTCATTTAATTGTTGCTTTTCAATGAATGGAAAAACTACGACTTTTATATTCATTGAAAATCTGTTTTGGGAATTATTTGGTCCCACTCCCACTGACGTGTTCCGGCCAATAAGAGCTCGAGTATGTTATTGGGTCACTGGACGGGATTTTTTTCTCAAAAACTAGATTGAATATATTATTTTCGTCAGTCATGAGCTTCAACTTATGGATTAATGTCAAACATAACTTTTCATCCTTATATCGTTAGAAGTTTATTAATTTTGTGTAAAACGACGTAGTTTTAAAATACTAAAATTAAAAATTTACCCCATCAATACTATGTAGTTTTGGGCATATATCTTTTTCACAAACTCAATCAAACTCATTAACTCATCTATGTTTCTCCAAACTAACCAAACCTAAACCCAAACCCCTTATCACCCCCTTCTTCTTTGTGAAACTTGAAATCCCTTCTTCTTCGTGAAATCCGAAACCCCATTACCCCCTTCTTCTTCTTCTTCGTGAAATCACATTACCCCTGATTACACTCGTCTCTGCTTCATGAACTCCATACCCCACTTTTTTCAAAAAGTAAAAAGCTAAGTAAGCAGGTATAAAATCTTCGTAGGCTATGTGGATGAAGGAAAATCAATCACAGGAGAATGAACAAATAACTGTTGTCGCATAACAGAAAGGAGGGAATCAAGACCATAGACACGATCCAATGGATAAATTAAATCTGATAATTAAGGCTAATATACATGATTTTAAGTGATATTTGACTATCTCATGAATGCTATATCTCCGCAAATACAGAAATATCCCCCTAATATCTAGCGATAATTCTATAGATATGGGATATTCTTCATATATTTAGTGATAATTCCATTATTAAAAGATATGTTATTAGATTATGTAAAAGTCTATAAATACAAGCTAATTGTAAACATTATTCAATTCAATTCAAGCCAAGCAAGAACACGTTCTTCGTACATCGCAATTACTCTATTTCTATAATTCTTAATCATCCTTCGAGTGTAAAAAATCATTTATATTTTGGTGCTTTCATTGAAAGCCAAGAGAAAACCTTAAGAAAAATCCTTCCAAAACCAAATGATGCCTAGAACCAGATCAAACACGACCCTTAATGAAGGAAACAAAACTAGGAACATGGTGGATCGTGTTAGCCAACCTGATCCCCCAGTTGAGATGCTCAAGACAATCCTAAATGGGATGCAAGAGATAGAGTAGAGGAATGCTGAAACGCTATGCAATGCGTGGTAGACGGTGCAAGACCAGATCAACACGCTACAACGGCTTTTGCACAGACACGTGCAGAGGTTAGTCAATGAACCAACCGTGAAGAACGGGAAAACCATTTAGAACAAGGTGGATGGGAAGCCAGGCAAGAGAACAATGAGACCAACAGGAACGCGCAAAATGAAGAGGTAAAAATCCAGTCTCAACTCCATAGGAAATAGACAACGGGAGAAACCCGTCCATCGAAAGTCATGATAGAAACGAAGATGCAGGAAATAAAGATGATGGAGCTGAGGAATCTGGGGAGTACGGGAAAGGCCAATCTCGAGTCACTTACTAGAACCCCCACTGAGTCCAAAAATCTTGGCGGCCCTAATACAAAGAAGTTTGTGGAGCCTAAGTTCAGGTGCTACGAAGGAAAGTCTAATCCGATGGACCATTTCAAACGTTCTAAGCAAGTTATGACACTGTATCAACACGAGGAAGCACTAATGTGTCGAATGTTTCCTACCAGCCTAGACATACCTGCCTTAAAATGGTATCATTCCCTTCCCACTAATTCAGTTACTAGCTTTACTATCATGTCTACTGTCTTGTTAGAGCAGTATTTTATATACTTTACGGTGATGGAGGACACGAAATACCTCCTAACTATTTTCGCCAAGAAAGGAGAATCCCTGCGTGTATATACCCACAGATTCAAAGAGGAGATGACTAAGGTGGAGAACTGTGACAACCGAGTGGCCAAACTGGCTTTCAGGCGGGGGCTAGACCCAAAATCGGCCCTCTTCGAGGACTTGTCAAAGATTAAACCATTAGCCATGGCTGAGACATTCTAGTGGACACAAACCTACATTACACTAGAATAAGAAAAGAGAAGTTTGTTAAAGCTGGCAAAACGTAGGAACGATGAGTCCGAAAAGAATAACGGAACTCTAGAACCTAAAAAAAGAGAACTCAGAGAACATAGAAAGATAGTGAACTAGGTGACAACAAGTGGGACAAGACTGAAAGTTGAAAGAGATACACTGACGATGTCTATCCTAGAGACAAAGTCTACATACCTTTCACGGTGTCAATAAACCAAGTCTTCGATATGATCGAAGATAAACCTTGGTTGAAGAGGTCATCCCCGCTCATAAAGGAATCACATTATATGGACAAAGACAAATATTGTTCCTACTATAGGAGTAGCGAGCATTTTACGAAGGATAGCTTCCACCTGAAAGACTACGTTGAGAAACTAGTCAAAGATGATTACCTGATTTCGTATATGAAAAAAGTAGAATCGAGATGGGAAAGCGAAAAGAAAGTTCGTGATAGGGAGAAACATGACAACAGGATGCAACCGCTCTGGATTTTCGATACCATTATTGCATTAACTGAACATGAGGGAACTACTAGGAAAGAAAGGAAGGTATACTGTAAGAAGCCAATGTTGGAGGAGAATCAGGAACGAGGAAGCTATTCGAATGACAACTAGAATCTCCCGTTAATATTCGATGACTTGGATCTGGAACATGATGATCGTCACAACGACGCCCTAGTCATTTCAATACAAGTTGAAAATTGCTAATTGAGGAGAGTATTGATTGATGACATGAGCGCCGTCAATATTTTACATCAGTCCACACTCGGAAAGATGTCCATGGGAGATCAGCAACTACAAGGACCACCACACTGGTAGACTTCAACGGAGCCATCAGTTATTCTAAAGGGATCATTACTCTTCCCGTTAATGTTGAATCATTCAACTACCTCATGGAATTTATAGTGTTAAATACCTCATCCCCCTATAATGCCATCTTAGGAAGGACTTGGCTGCATAAGATGAAAGCTGTACCATCAACGTTCTACCAAGTGCTAAAATATCTATCTCCCGAGAGGATCAAGACCATAAGGGGTGATCAAGCTCTACTCGTATCTGCGCTGCAACCGCATTGGAGTAGGCGAGAAAGAAGATAATGGAAAAGAAGGTGGAGGAGCCAGCGGGAGATACATAATAATTACAATCACATGAGGACAGGCATGTTGGCCTGAGGTACGAGGTAGGGGAGGAAACTGAACCTGTCTGTTTAGATGAAGAGACATAGAAGACAACCAACATTGGGGCTCATCTTGAGCATACAGAAAAAGAAAGTTTGACACAAATCCTATGGAGGAATAAAGACGTATTTGTTGGAATTATGTCCATTAAGTAGGGTGTAAAAGAAAGTTTGACACAAGATTTTCTTGCATCAAAATAGTGATTTTTCTCACTTTTCGTTTTTAAATTTTTATAACAATTCCAAAATTGATTTTCCAAATTGGTTTTTAAATTGGTGGTCCATTCATGGTCTTACCTTAGAACTTTTTTCAATTGATTTTCAACAATGTTTCAATTTTTTTTTAAAGGTTTACAAGCCTTCACCAATTGAGGTACTATGTTAAATGATGGGATAAGTTGAATACCCAGAAAATAATTACATCCATCAATTATGAATTTATAAGTACTCATCCCATTATGAGACTAGCAAATCCTTTTATCCAAGCTTCCTTAAAAATTAATGAGTTCATTAACCCAGATCCACAAATCAAACCATCCAATCCAAATCCATCCAATCCAAATCCATCCAAATCTGAATCTATAACCAAATCAGAACTCTCTTCAAAGGGTAAAACGAAGGCCATGAAACCAAAATCCAAATTGAAGAAAAAAGTAATCCAAAAAATGCTTCTCCTTTTAAAACACAATAATGAATCTGATTCTGAATCATCTGCAGAGCTAAGTCACCAAATTAAACCAAAAAGATCAATTATCCAGAAATGTTACTCCTGAGCAATTGAAGGACCCATTCAATAATATTGATCTCAGTGGTAAATGAACAAAATAATTCATTCTTGACAAAAATGTCAATGTTTGAATAAGATTAAAGTCAAATAATTGATGTATCATGATGACACCTCAACTCAATGCAACCGTCATAATGATCTTCAAGACAATCAACTATCAATAACAATAACTTCTCCAAGCAATAGTCAAGACACAGCGTCCAAGATAATAATTGTCAAAGGGTAGCAATAATGGCTTCTCCACAATCAACCAAGATAGAAAATATCAAAGGATCAAATGCACAACAATTATCACAATGACTTTAACAACATCAATCATGACAGAGCAATTATGAAGACACAATGATGAAGATGAAGAATCATTGTAATTTGTCATTTTCTGTAATAATTGTACTAGTTGTCAAATAATTGGGCAATTATTTATGTTTTTTACTATTCTTAGTCAGAAGTAAACAAAAATATAAATGTAAAATTGATTTTTCTTTTGTAGAATAGAATAGTTCAGGTAAGTGATGGGTTCCCGGTGAACTCCACTTTCCTTGGCTATAAATAGGTAGTCCTCTTCCATTTGTTCCTTAGAACTCATTTTCAACTCTTAAACTATTTGAGAGAAAAACTAGTTTTGAGAGCAAAGCTCTCTTCTTCTTCCTCCCTCTTCTATTAATTTTTCTTCTTCTTTTTCATTCAACATTAAGTAGTGAGCGGGAGCACTAATTAATCGTTGCCAATAAAATACTATTTGTGTAAAGTTTTTAAACTTACACCCTAATACAGTTCTTCTTTGTGTACTCGATTCTTGCATCATAATACCTCGTCTCTAATTGCCACACCTTAATACAATATTTACTATTTTTATAAATTATTCTTGCATCGTAATACCCCCTCTCTAATTTTTTTAAATTATACTCAATTCCACATCTTTTGGTATCAAAGCCAAACCTGGTGGGTATATTTACTATTTACTTAAATTGTAGAAAACAATAATTATCTCCACCAGGTTTGGCTCTGATATGAAAATGTGCGAAATCAAGAATAATTTAAAGAAATTAAAGACTGGGAATTAAGATGCAAGAATTAAACACACAAATAGTTAAAACTGTATCAAGGTGTAAGATTAAAAACTTACACAAACAGTAAAATTATTGGCAACAATAAAAGTGCTCCCGCTCACTATTTAACATTGAAGAAAAAAGAAGAAGAAAGATTTACAGAAAAGGGAGGAAGAAAGTTTCGTTCCCAAAAATTAGTTTTGCTCTCAAATAGTTAAGAGTTGAAAAAGAGTTATAGGGAACCAATGGGAGAGGGCTACTTATTTATAGTCAAGCAAAGTGGAGTTCACCGGGAACCTATCACTAACCTAAACTATTCTATTCTACAAAAGTAAAAACATTTTACATTTCTACTTTTATTTACTTTTGACTAAGAATTGTAAGAAACATAAATATTTACCTAATTATTTGACAACTAGTACAATTATTACAGAAAATGACAAATTATAAAGATTCCTTGATAATTGTAATCTTGGATTCTTGCGTCTTAGAAAGAGTCATTGTGACTGTTCTTGCTTTATTTCGGTGGCACAACCGTTGTTGTTCCTTGATAATTGCTATATTAGATTTTAGTGTCTTTAGTATTGTCCTCTTGAAAGTCATTGTTGCTATTGATTGTCTTGAAAATCATTATGACCGTTATATTGTGCTGATGTGTCATCATGATACGTAAATTATTTGATTTTAGTCTCATTCAAAGATTGGTATTTTGCCAAGGACAAATTATTTTGTTCTTTTACCACTGAGATCAATATTATTGAATGGGTCCTTCAATTGCTGATGAGTAACATTTCTATATGATTGATCTTTTTGGTTTTAACTTAGTGATTTGACTCTACAGATTATTCAAAGTCAGATTTATCATTGGATTCTAAAAAGAGAAGCATTTTTTGGGTTAATTTTTTTCTCCAATTTGGATTTTGACTTCGTGGCTTTTAATCTACCCTTTGAAGAGGGTTCTGATTTGATTATGGATTCATATTTGGATGGATTTGGACTGGATGATTTAATTTGTCGATCTCGATGAATGGGCTCATTCATTTTTAATGGAGCTTGGTTAACAGGATTTACTAGTCTCATAATGGGATGGATACTTGCAAATTCATAATTGATGGATGCAATTATTTTTTGAATATTCAACTCATCCCACCATTTTACATAATACTCTCTAGTGAGGATTCTATTTTCAACCGAGTATTACCATTTCAAAATCCAAAGTATTTTATATTTTATTGAAAAACAAAGTATTTGGGGAAAGAAACTTCAATTAGTGATGGCTTGTAAATCTTTAAAAACAAATTGAAACATTGTTGTAAATCAATTGAAAAAAATTCTAAGGTAGGGTCATGAATGGACCGCCATTTTAAGAACCAATTTGAAAAATTAATTTTGAAATTGTTATCAAAATACAAAAATCAAAATTGAGAAAAATCATTATTTTGATGTAAGAAAATCATGTGTCATGCATCAATATAGTCAAAATAATTATATTATCTTTTATTTAAAAGCATTTTGGAACTTGAAGGATGGATTCTCCAATCCTTCATAGTAATGCTTTTGAGGATAGAGAAAGAATGGTAAATGATTCTTTCCTCAAAATTTTTAATTAGACTAATTTTTATGGATTCTGTTTCTGAGAGAATGTCTCTGTAGAAACTGAGATTTTTGTTTATTGTCACCAGAGAGATAATGGAATCTAGGAATGAAATGGGCTTCAATTTGAGCAGGATATTTCAGATGAGCAAATGGAGGCACAATATGAAAGAGATTTTTGTTGGCCATTTTTTGAGAATCAAATGATGATTTCTTGTATTTTGAAAATGATTTGGTATCAAAGAATATTGAGAATGGGTCAAATTGGTTTACTAGGGTTGATTGGGTCTGATGGACCCAAGTATTGTTGATTGAGCTTGGTTCAGAGTAGAAGACTCTTCATTGATTTGGGCATTACGGGCCAATTGTTAAGCCAGAGACTCTTCTATTATTGAAGCATTCATCATTTTCACATGTTTTCTGAAAGTGATAGTGATTCTTTTAGTTAAGGACTCTACTGCATGCCTATGACATTTTTGAAATATGTCAGGCATGACGAAGAAAGTTTCTTCCAGTATCAGAATTTCTTCAATTTTAAATATTGCATGTCCCAAAAGTTTCACAGTTAAAATTTCTCTGTTATCATAACAGATTTCATTATCTTTGTGAAAACCTATTTTTCACATTTTCATACCATTGAATTAATGTTGCATTGAAGTCATACTTCAACCCAACATCTTCTAAAATTTTATCAAATTCATCAATCCAGTCATTTCTTGAATATTCAAATCCATTATGATGAAGATTTTGAGCAAAAAGTGACTGCCCTGCCATTGAGCTTCTTGATTCTAAAAGAATTTTGGTTAAGTAATCTGGATTCTATCTTTCTGTATTTTAGTAGGCCAGATTCCTCAAATTCGTCTAATTTTTCCATGGCGGAATCTTGAAATGATTTCCTGCAAAAGATTATAAGTAAGGAAGTCGGTAATTTAATTATTAATATATTGGATAAATTAAATATTAAAATTGCTAAAAATAGATTTTTCCCTGGCAATACTTTGTTTGGAATAAATTTTAAAACATGTTTTGCATATTTGTAATTTATCTTGATCAATTATTTTAATAATGAAATAATAAAATTAAAATCCTAGAAATCTATTCTTTGATTGAGACAATTTGATTCTTTCCCAAAGATAACTAAACTATTTTGTTTTATTATCTTGACAAATAACTTAAATTATTTCCAGTATTGTTTAACACATTTGCTAATGCAAACAATCAAGAAATGCAACCGGTATTGTCTAATAAGAATATTATTAATGTAGACAACCAAGAAATCAGTGAATTGGTTGAAAGTTTCATTTATTGTACTTGGAGTATTTTTAAAATTAAATGACATTATTTTATAACTACCAAATACAATAATATTATTTATCTGATTTTGTCAAAATCTCGACTTTATGTCAATCTTAGAGAATACATTAGTATTTCGATGTCTTTTTGTTAAATCTCTTTTGTTTGGTATTGGATATTTTATCCATCCAAAAAAATTATTAAGAGGCTTGTAATTAATCACTAGACGAAGAATTCCTTGTTTAAAGATTTTATTTTGATCTTGAAGAGCAAGAATTTGAAGTTGTTCTTTAGCTCTTCTGAGTTTCATTCTCCTTGTAGAAAAAAACAAATGGTTTTCTTTACAAGAAAGTAAATTATGGATTTGAAAATAGAATTTTATTTTAGAGTTTCCAATTTCTCATTGTGAGAAAAAGAAAGAAAATTTAAATTTTACAGGTTCATCCAACGGATAAGTAATTATCCCATCATACTCTGTGGTAAAATGATACAATAGAGAAATGAATGGTAAACCTAAAATAATTTTGTCAGTCATAATTTTTATTAAGACAAATGATTTTATAAAACATACATCGTCTTGGCAAATATGAACTTTAGGTATTTTGTAATTGACATGCATACGAGTATCATTGACAGAGGACAATGATTCTCTCGTCTTCTTGAAGTACTTGGTAGGAACTAGCCCTTCCCGCATATAATTTAAATCTGCTCCTAAATCAATAGGAGTCATTGTTGTGAAATCAAAATCTTGAATAATTATTTTGACCATTATGTGTCATTTTTTGATTTTGATGTGATTCATTATTTGGATGAAGTTATCATCATCTTGATTGACAATAGGTTCTTCAACCTCATTATTAGAAATTGAGAAATTACTAGATTCTCTCAGTTCATGATTTCTAATTAAACTCTCTATTTTTAATTCCTCTTTTATTTCCATGTTTGAATTTTTTAATTTTTATTTCAATTTTAATATTTTTAATTTTCTTTTGAAGTTCCTGTAAAGTAACTTTCTTTTCATTTCCTTTAACCTTATTGAATATTTCAAAGGTTTGTGAAAGGCTTGCAGTATTATTGTTAGACTTAGATTGTTCTTCCTTCAAAATTATTTTTCTAAGTCTTTCTAAATATTCTTGTTTTAATTCGACTTTTCAATTTTGGTTATTAGATCCAATAAGAGATTTTCTTGTTCTTCATTTTTATTTGAAATATTTATTTTTGAATCACTGTCAGAACTCGAAGAGTTAGATTCTGAGGATTCAGGGTATTTGAATTCTCCTAAATCATCACTATCACTCTCATAATATTCAATTGACTCTATAATTCTAAACCATTCTTGTTTATCTTCATCAGAGATTTTTAATTGATTAATTTTGTTTTTGACTTGACAAGTATTTGCAAAAAGGTCATTCTGACAATATTTAAAACACTTAAATTTATTTATAATTTTTTTATTGAATTTTCTTCTAGAATAATTTTTATTCTTAGAGAAACGTTTGTCAAAATTTCTATTCTTGGAGAAGTATTGGTTAAAATTTTTATGCTTATTTTTGTGGTATTGTCTCCTATGAGGCTTATGATTTCTTCTAGGACTTAAATGAGACTTTTTTTCCATTTCTTTGGGAAGGAGCAATAGTGGATAAACCATACTGTTCACAAAAGTTACCTAATTTATATTTTGTATTTATATTTTATTTTTTAATTTATTTGTTGAGTTTTATGTCAATACACATTTTTAGACTTTCCTTATGTATTATTGTACTATAGGTGAGACTATTATAGTCTATATTACCTAGGTTATTACTAAGGACAGTTCTAATTTTGTGTGTGAACAAATTTGGGTAAGTTATTAATGAATTTTTCTTTTCAAAGGGGTTGAGTACTATCATCTCTCATCATTACCCTGGATAAAAATATATTTGTATACTAGTGGAAATCACTTAGGGTTGGACATCTAAGATTAGTGAATTGATCATGGATACGCGAAGTAATAATACTTGACGTTCTAATGAAGTGTTCAATTATTGTGTAGAGAAGTGTATTAATAGTATTAGGCATTGTTTCCTGATCTTCTCCAATAATTGGGGTTCCTTCAGCATCAATCTTCACTGCTGAAAGGATGGTATTTTTAGATTCTTTTGTGTGATATTTTTTCCACTAGGAATGAAGTATTCCTGTGAATACTTTTTCATACCATTGAATTAATGTTGCATTGAAGTCATGCTTCAACCCAACATCTTCTAAAATTTTATCCAATTCATCAAACCAGCCATTTCTTGGATATTCAAATTCATTATGACCATAATTAATGAATGAGGATTTTGAGCAAAAAGCGGTTGCCCTGTCATTGAGCTTCTTGATTCTAAAAGAATTATGGTTAAGTAATCTAGGTTCTACCTTTTCGTATTCTAGTAGTCTAGATTCCTCAAATTCCTCCAATTCTTCCATGGCCGAATCTTGAAATGATTTCCTGCAAAAAATTATAAGTAAGGAAGTCAGGAATTTAATTATTAATACGTTGGATAAATTAAATATTAAAATTGAAGAAAATAGATTTTTACCTGGCAAAAATTTGCTTGAAATTAATTTCAAAACATGTTTTTGAGATTTGTAATTTATCAAAACAAATTGTATGATTTGATCAATTGTTTTAATAATGAAGCAATAAAGTTCAAATCCTAGAAATCTATTCTTAGATTGAAATAATTTGATTCTTTCTCCAAAGATAACTTAAAGTATTTCCAGTATTGTTTAACATATTTGTTAACGCAAACAATTCAGAAATGCAACCAGTATTGTCTAATAAGAATATTATTAGTGTAGACCACTGAGAAATCAGTGAATTGATTGAAAGTGTCATTTATTGTACTTATAGTATTTTTAAGATTAAATGGCATTATTTTATAACTACCAAATGCAATACTATTATTTATCTGATTTTTCCAAAATCCAAACTTTATGTCAATCTTAAAGAATACATTAGTTTTTCTAAGTCTTTCGACTAAGTCTCTTCTATTTGGTATTGGATATTTTATCCACCCCAAAATATGTTAAGAGGCTTGAAATTAAGCACTAGATGATGAACTCCTTTTTAAGATTTTAATTTGATCTTGAAGAGCAGGAATTTGAAGTTGTTCTTCAATTCTTCTGAATTTCATTTCTCCTTGCAGAAACACAAATATTTTTCTTTACAAGAAACTAAATTTATAGATTTGAAAACAGAATTTTGTTTAGAGTTTTCAATTTCTCATTGTAAGAAAAAGAAAGAAATTTGAACTTTACAGGTTCATCCAAGGGATAAGTAATTATCCCATCATACTCTATGGTAAAATGATACAACAGAGAAATGAATGGTAAACCTAAAATTATTTTATCCGTCATATTTTTCACTTAAACAAATGATATTTTGAAACATACTTTGTCTTGGCAAATATGAACTGTAGGGATTTCATAATTAATATGCATCCGAGTACCATTGTAGAAGACATAGATTCTCTCATCTTCTTGAAGTACTTGGTAAGAATGAGTCCTTCTTGCATACAATTCAAATCTGCTTCTGAAGCAATAAGAGCCATTGTGGTGAAATCAAAATCTTAAATAATAATTCTGACCATTATGTGACATTTCTTGATTTTGATGTGATTAAGAATTTGGATGAAGTTGTCATTTTCTTGATTGTTGATATTATCCTCATTATCAGAATTTGGGTGTTCACTAGGTTCTTGTAGTTTACTTGATTCTTATTTATTAATTAAATTCTTTATTTTCAAGAGATTTAACTCTTTGGTTTTTTCTGTATTAGAATCTCTTAATTCTCTTATTTCAATTTTAGTGTTTTTAATTTCTTTCTAAAGTTCCTATATGGTAACTTCCTTTTCTTTTCCCTTAACCCTATTGAATTTTTCTAAGGTTTGTGTTAGGATTGTAGTATTATTATTATTATTAGACTTAGAATTTTATTTCTTCTAGATATATATCTTAAGTCTTTCCAGATATTCCTATTTTAATTCTGGATTTTTAATTTTGCTAATTAAGTCGAACATGAGGTTTTCTTGTTCCTCATTTTATTTAAGACATTAATTTTTTGACAACAACTATCCCTACAACCCATAATTATGTTAGGAAAATCACTGTCAGAACTTGAAAAGTTATATTCAGTTGATTTAAGCGATTCAAATTCTTCAAAATCTTCACTATCGCTCTCATAAGAATCTATTGTTTTGGTTTTCAATCATATCAGAATAAGATGAGTCATTAGTTTTTAAATTTTTTAATGTTTCTTCAATTTTATTAATATTTGAAGGTTCAATGATTGTGGAAGATTCATAGGTAGATTCTAACGTATGGTTATCTAATTCAGAGGTACTGTCTTGGTCAACAACCTTAACAGATGATTTACTTTCTAAATCTTTGGATGGTTCTTCAGCATTGTTTGAAGATTCATAAATTGTAGATGGCTCATAGGTAGATTCTAACCTATGTCTATCTGATTCTAAGATATTGTTTCTCAAAATTTCTAATTTTTTAAGTATTTTTTCGTCAAGAGTTTTTTCTTTGGTCATTACTAAAGATTGATCTAATTTTATGTGCAAACAAATTGGGTAATCCACAAATGAAATTTTCTTTCCAAAATGTTTGATTTCTATCATCCCTTGTCATTGCTCTGGACAAAATATATTTTTGTATCAGCCGAAATCACTTAAGGTTGGACACCTAAAATTGCTTAATTGATCATGGATACGCATAGTGATATTACTTGACGTTCCAATGAAGTCTTTAATTATTTTGTATTAATGGCATCAGACATTGTTTCCTATCCTCACCAATAATTGGGTTTCCTTCAGCATTAAGCTTAACTGCTGAAATGATGAAATTTTTTTATTCTTCTGTGAGATATTTTTTTCACCGGGAATGAAGCATTCATGTGAATCCTCTGACTAATTTTTATTAGGTTCTTCTTCTTTTGCAATATTGGAAGGAGAAACAATTATTAACGAATTTTTAAGGTTAATGTCCTTAACAGAGGATGATTTACTAATTTCTAACATTTTTAATTTTTCTTCAACTTTGTTAACATTTGAAGATTCATCAATTGTGAAAGATTCATAGGTTGATTCTAACATATGACTCTAAATTTGAACTATTGTCCTTCGATTCTTGAAGTTTATCACTAATAAGTTTTTCAAATTCTGAACAATTATTTTGGTTATCAATCCAACCAAAATAAGATGAGTAATTAGTTTTTAATGTTTCTTCAATTTTATTAATATTTGAAGGTTCATTGAATGTGGAAGATTCATAGGTAGATTCTAACCTATAGTTATCTAATTCAGAGGTATTGTCTTGGTCAGTAACCTTAACAAATGATTTAATTTCTAAATCTTTAGATGGTTTTTCAGTATTTTTTTGAAGATTCGTAAATTTTAGATGGCTCATAATTAGATTCTAATATATGTCTAACTGATTCTGAGATATTGTTTCTTAAACTTTCTAATTTTTAATTATTTTTTTCATCAAGAGTTTTTTCATAATGAATTTGGAATGGTTCAATAAATTCTTTTTTAGGTTGAGAATTTTTATGATTAATTAGGATTGTTCAGGTGGTGGATGACTAGTAGTTATTACACTGGAGTCTTCCTAGATCCTTTTATATTTTGAAATTAGTTTGATATTTGTTTCGTAAATATTCTCGATATAATCAAGGAAAAACATATCAACTCTAAATTCTTGCATGAATGCCTTTCATTCAATAAGTATGATTCTTATTTGGTCCATATTATATTTTTCTCTAAACCTATTATTACTATCAACATTAGCTAGGTTATCATTGTGTTGGGTTATCATTTTCCAGTCTGGTTTATATTCTTGGTTCAGGGTATCTGGATTCAAATATTTAGAATTTCTTAATTCTTGTTCTAATTTATTTGCTCTAAAATATTGATTATTAATAGATGATTTAGAAAAGAAACTCCTAGGAGTAATAGACTGGCTATATTCCCGAATTTGAGAATTAAAATATTGGTAATTAATTTTATTAGATTGTTTATTATTAAGATTTGTCTTACTTCCTTGGGAACTTATTCCTTTAGGTTTTAGACTTTTAATTTTAAAATTTTTTAATTCTTGCTCTATTCGAATCCTAATATATTTATCATTTTTAATGGATGATCTAGATGAGGATTTGAAGTTTATATTTTTATTGAGGGTTTTGGGTATATTCCATACCTCATGGTCTACTTGATCATCTGTAAAGTATTCAGAATGATCTTCTTGATCATCTAGAAGGTAATCAAAATATTTATGATATACTTGATCATCTTCTAATTCGAAATGTTCTTCATCCATTGTGTCGGATATTGAACACATTGTAGACCCAATGATACCAGGAGAACTACATCTAGATAATCTACTCATGACTCAAATAACTAAATTATTCTTATGATTGAAAATTTTACACTGTATTTTGATCAGCAATCTGCTATGACTTCTACAACCTCATTCCAGGTCGACTTTTCACCACTTTGCCTCTACAACTATCCTATCCTCGTGATTTACATATCTAAGAGGTCTTATTGTGGTGCATAAAACTAACCAAATAGAAACTGATACGTCAGATTCACAGATTAAATAATCAAATATTACAGAAAAATAATCAAGCGTAAAAATAACTTGCCACTTAGGTGCAGAATAAGATTATGCAAAAGCAATTATTCATGGAATCAATTGAGCAACAATAATAACAACAAACAGCCATAATAGGCGGTCAACAGATTAAATATGTAGATAATTTAAGTAAGTAGTAAATGTCCACACCAGGTTTGGCTCCGATACCAAAAGTGCAGAATCAAGAATAATTTAAAAAAATTAAAGACTAGGAATTAAGATACAAGAATTAAACAGACAAATAGTTAAAACTATATTCTTTTAAATTATACTACATTGTCCTGGCAAATGATGTTTTGAAACAAACATTGTCTTGGCAAATATGGACTTTCGAAGTTTCATAATTAATATGCATACGAGTACAATTGGCAAAGAACAAAGATTCTCTTGTCTTCTTGAAGTACTTCCTAGGAACTAGTCTTTCTTACATAAAATTTAAATTTGTTCCTGAATCAACAAGAGTCACTGTTGTGAAATCAAAATTTTGAATAATTATTTTGACCATTATGTGTCATTTCTTGATTTTGTTGTGATTAAGTGTCTGGATGAAGTTATCATCATCTTGATTGATAATATGTTCTTCAACATCATTATCAAGAATTGGAAAATTACTAAATTCTCCTAGTTCATGATTTCTAGTTAAACTCTCTATTTTTAAAAAAGTTTAATTCCTCTTTTATTTCTATGTTTAATTTTTTTAAATTCTTTTATTTCAAAATTTAATATTTTTTATTTCCATTTTAAGTTCCTTTTAAGTAACTTCTTTTTTCTTTCCTTTAACCTTATTGAATTTTTCAAAGGTTTGTGAAAGGCTTGCAGTATTATTATTGTTAGATTTAGAATTTCAAAGAATACAAGCCTTTTAAATTAAACTTGAATTTTTCAAGAGTTTGTTAAAACTGTATTAAGGTGCAAGATTAAAAACTTACACAAACAGTGGAATTATTAACAACAATTAAATAGTGCTCTCGCTCACTATTTAACATTGAAGAAAAAAGAAGAAGAAATATTTACATAAAAGGGAGGAAGAAAGCTTTGTTCTCAAAAACTAGTTTTGCTTTCAAATAGTTAAGAGTTGAAATTCAGAACCCTCTTTCCCCTACAAGAACATATTCAAGTATAATCTTACACCTTAATAAAGTTTTAACTATTTGTGTGTTTAACTCTTGCATCTTAATTCCCAGTCTTTAATTTCTTTAAATTATTCTTGATTCCGCACTTTTGATAGTAGAGCCAAACATGGTGGGGATATTTACTGTTTACCTAAATTATCTGCTTAATTAGTGTGTTCACTGTGTGTTATGGCTGGTTATTGCTTTTATTATTGCTTAATTACTTACATGAATAATTGATTTTGCATAGTCTCACTCTCCGCTCAAGTGACTGGTTATTTTTATGCTTGATTATTTCTCTATAATCTTTGATTATATAATCTATGAATCTGACATATCAGTTTCTATTTTTTTATCTTCAGGCACCACAATAAGACCTCTTAGATACGTAAATCCCGAGGGTATGGTGGTTATAGGGCAAAGTCCTAGAAGGCACCCAACCCCTAGCTTTAATCTTTAGAATTTATTATAAAGTTACTAAGACTAATTTGAATTTCCAAGCTATCAATAGGAGTCCAAAGAATCAAACCCTATTGATCCAATCTAGCCAAAGTAATGCCAATATTAAAGCTTCCAAAACAATTAGGTGGTCTGATATTACTCTGCCCTCAAATTGGCCTTTAACCAATGAAAGTCAACCTACTCCAATTCAAAGACGAATTGAAGACATGGATTACATCCAGCAGTACATGGATGGTACTGTTAAAATAATTTCCAATCATCCTTCAGTTCTAATCTTCATATTAGAGAGTATAGCTAGTCTAGTAGTCCTAGGAATTCCTTCTCTAGATCATCCATTAATAATAATCAAGATCTTAGGATTCAACAATTAGAGCAAGAATTAAAAAGTTTAAAAATTAAAAAATTAAGACTTAAAGGCATAGCCACAAGTTCTCAAGTTAATCAGCCAGTCTTCGATAATAAGTCTGAACAATGTGACGAAGTTGAAGCACCCACTGCATCAGATTTCGAAGGAAACCTTCATCATGTTCATCCTCAACTCTTAGTCCTAAATATAAGTACCTTGATTCAATAATATAAACCAGATTAGGAAGGATAACCAACAGAATGATGGCCCATTCAATCTTGATAGACGTAATATGTTTAGAGAAAAATATAATATGGACCAAAGGAGAATCATACTTGCTGAACGGAAGGCATTCATGCAAGAATTTAGAGTTGATATGTTTTTCCTTGATTATATTGAGTATATTTATGAGAAAAATATCAAAGTAATTTCAAAATATAAATGGGTCAAGGAAGACTCCAGTATAGCGTCTGCCAGTCATCCTCCTCCTCAACCACACCAATCAGAGTCTAATTACAATAGATAAACAGTAAGGATAGTTTTTATGAGTTGCATTCTACCTGCATAAGACAGGTATTTATTATCCCAAGCTTTGGCCCTTTTCACAATCTTGTCTACTAGCACCTCACAATGGACTTTGCTAAGCTTGATCAAGATGAGAGGGATCCCAAGGTATTTCATAAGTAAAGAGCCTTTAGAGAACCCTGTGACATTCAGAATACTATGTTGCACAGATTTATCCACTTCAGAGAAAAATACATTGCTTTTAGCTTCATTAGGATATAAACCAGATAAGTGACTAAACAGGACTAAACCATCCTTGATAGACTGAACAGAATTGAGATCACCCTTATAAAATACTAGCAAGTCATCAGTAAAACACAAATTAACAACCCTATCTCTTTTACATCTCCAGTGGAATTGAAATGAAGGGATTGTAGCGCAAAAATTCATAATACCTATAAGCACCTCCATGGCAAGGACAAACAAGTAAGGAGAAATGAGGTCTCCTTGTCTAAATCCTTTACCACCTTGGAAGAAATCATGTAACTCCCCATTGATGTTAATCGAGTATGATGGTGTAGTAACACATTCCATCACTCAGTTGATGAACCTATCAGGCACCCTCACACCCTGTAAAACCTTATTAAGAAACAGCCAGCAACCACTGTCATAGGCCTTGAGTAAATCTACTTTGAGAATGCATCTAGTGGTATTGGACTCCCTATGATAGCCTCTCATAATCTTCTTTGTAAGCAATATATTATCTGAAATAGAAAGATTATATTTTTCTATTGTTCAAAAACTTCAAAGTATCTAGAGAAAGTTATTATATGAATGAATTTGAGACTATACAAATGATTTCCTTCATATTTCATCTGATTCTAATTTCACTTACTTTTTTTCTCATTTCCCTTTCCTTTATATTTTTTAAGATCCGATCATAACATTAAGTAACAGAATCTATTCCCCATTAGTTTACTTGAAATCCAATTCCACATAATTGAACTCCTAAGAATTGATTTGGAAAAGTCTACCTTGCCCCAAATTAATATTTAGAATTTCAGATGATATATTTTATGACTTAAGTACGATTTTGCATCTTAAAAGACTAATTTAAAAAAATTACTATTGGAAAATATTTACCTATTTTAAAGTATAAGTTTTAGATAAAGTATTCAAAGCTTTCGCCTAGGACCTCAAACTTCATTAAGCAGCCCTTGTATCTTGTTGTGGGTGCTTTTCTAAAAATCAATGACCCGATGACACGTGTTATGTCACACATGGGCTCCGATGAATGAAAGTTTTTGAGGAAAAGAACCGACCTCACTTGGTCGGGACCGAGGATACTTGGCTTGCACAAACCCGAGCATATGTAAGAGTAGGAATAGGTGCAAAGAGAGCTCATATAACCACAAGCACAACGCCATTATTGCCCGTCGAAAGTGGCATTTAATAGGTCCAATCGCCATTATGATGTGAGGGTAATCTCCGTCCGATCATTTTGACATTTAATGCAGAACACTTTATGTCAAGGTCGCTTCCTTTCCATCCAATCACGGGCACTCAGGACAGACATTGTGTCCCGCAAAGCTTCCCCAACATGCCTCTGAGACTTATTCGACATGTTTCCTCCCACCTGAAGACTCATGTATAAATACATCTATCAATAAATAGAAGAGGTATGCCTACTCTCCTCTAAGAAAATTATGTTGAAATATATATTTCCTTACAAATATTGCATATTCAACTTTTTACCTTTACGAAAATGCATCGACGCAAATTTTAGTTTAAAGTTTAAATAATATGTGAGGTCTTGAGTTTAATAATAGTTTTTAAACATTAAACAGAAATTTAGTTAAGGAGATGAAATGAAATGAAATTAAGTTAATTACATTGATAATAACATAACAAATTATTAACACAATCACATGCCTGAAAAATATGACAAATACAAATATCAATTTTCATTTGAAGAGCATTTTAATAAAGTCGTGTTTGATTTTGATTCCTAAATATAGTAAAATAAATCGTTGTATTCTGCCTTATTTTGATTTTGATCCAGGCAATTAGTAAAAATACATCAATCTAACTCATCGAAATGTAGTAGGGAGAAAGAGAGTAAAGAGAGTATGAAGGATAAAATTGTTCAAGAATTACTCAGTTTGTATTGATTTTATTAAGTCTAGCCTCTATTTATAGGTCATTTCAAGATTTAACCAAACGTTCTTATAAACAGAAATATTCTCTTAAGAACGGGATATTCATCATAATCAGGGAATATTTAACCATAACTAGGAGATTACCACCATATTCTAGGGATTACACTCATATTTAAGGGATCATAAGAATATTCTCTGAGAATCATATATTTTGGCTTTAACTACTGAATTAATCCCTGCCGTCAGATTGATCCCACAGTCTTGATTTGTTTTTCCTGTTCTGCCATGATGGTGGTCGTCGTACTCTGTTCTAATTGGCTCTTTTCAGCACACATGTCCTCAGGGGTGGTTTCACCCCTGTTATTTGCCCTCCATTACACTCAACAAACTTTCATTTGTTGATGTGTAATGATGCTAAATTATGGTTTACGTGCGTTTCGATAAGGGGTTTGATGAAATGTTTTGCCTTTTATGCTGTTTATTAGAACATGCAATCATTAATAACCCGAAAAGATAATAATTAATAAGTAAGAAAAAGTACGTACCTTTTCGTCTGCCGCTTCGTTTCCCGCTCTTATTGACACCTTCCTCGTTGATACACAAAATGGCCTATCATCATTTCTCCATGTCTCTTCGTCTTCCACTTCTTAGTCATTCTTATTGGGAATGTACGGTGCGTACTTCGGTGATTTATTTTTTATGAGACACGTTTCTTTTCCTTTCAAGTTCTCACTCTATCATTCGTCAGTTAAGACAACAGTTCCATCATTTTGTCAATCACTCCTCCCTGCAAAACGTCCATTCCATTACCCGCTTTCAAGATTTATAAGGCATTTTTCATTTTCTTTTCAAGTTTGTTGATTATTTAATGATCTTTCCTCCTCATTTCTTTTTCACCTTCTGCCTCACTCCTCAAAAGTTTTTCTCATTCTCTGCAAGCGTTCTTCTCCTCTATAAATTTATCCTTTGTGAGTTCCAAATTTATGGCAAGCAAGGGAACCCAGTTCAAACCTCATGTTCCCTTAGTTAGCACCCAAGCTGAGCTTGACCGTTTTATAGCCTCTCACCGTGATGCCTTCCCACCAGATGTCACTTGTGGTTTAGGGGAGAACCATTATACTAGTATGCCATGTAGAGCTCCCAACTAAATTAGATTAAGCCCAATGTATATTGTCTTAGGTCTCAAGCTTCCTTTTCCCTCTTTTATACAAGAGTTCTTTCACACTATCGATTTAGCCCCATCCCAATTTAACCCTAGCACTTATAGGGTTCTCCTAGGCTTTGAAGCCTATAATAGGAGATACAACTTAGATTTAGAAATTGATGAGCTTCGCCACTGTTATATAGTTAAATACCATAATGAGACCTATTATCTTACCCCCCCCCCCAATTGGTCCATCCGAGCAAAGAGGAAAACTGATAATCATGATCCCGAAAAGGGATAAAGGCTGGGAACAGGATACCATATTGATCAGCGGGAACTGGGGCGGTGATGGTCGCTGGACAATCCCAGAAAATGATGAGTTTTCAGTAAGTCGTCAGAGCTTCAGTTCCTCGTCCTTCTTTTAACTCGTTTAACTCTTTTTTCTTTTTTTTTTTCTTTTTCTTCTTCTTATTGACAAAATTTTCATATTTTTACAAATTCTAAAGAACAAGCCATACTTATCCCGGTCATCTGAGGAAAACTCAACGCTACTTACCGTTACTGAGAGCGGGACTGGACTGATCTCCTTGATCCACGGAGGGAGGTTAAAATCACTTATGTCCCTGCTACGGCCCCCGTTACATCCACGTCTGCTACGACATCTTCTTCTTCTTCCATTCCCCAATGTATTCCCATTCCTACTTTGCATCATGCTCCTAACTCAAAGGTTTGCCACCAGTGTTGATATGTCGAGACATCTCTGTAGTACCATATTTGGGGTGGTTGATGAGGAGAGGAACGTTCACCAAAGGCGGGACACACCGAGTTCTTCTCAAGTGGCCCTCAGTCCCTCTCCCACTCATGTTGCTCTCATTGCCCCTACTCTCGCAATCTCTCCTTCTCCTGCTGCCCAGGAAGAGGATTTCTAATAATGTTCACCTTCTCCCCATCCTCCTCCGCTTTCAGAGCAAGGGGGTCTATTCCATGTCATTCCTCTGGCTCTCAAGGGGAAATTCAAGTGCTATGAAGGAAGATGGCAGAATGGAGGAACGATGAGTCCCGAAAAGAAGAACAGAACTCCAGAATCGACAGAAAGAGAACTTAGAAAAAGGAGAAAGAAAGTGAATAGGGTGATAGTAAACAGGAAAAGATTGAAAGTCGAAGGAGATACACTGACGATGTCCATCCTAAAGAAAAATTCTACACACCTCTCACGGAACTACCCTGAATGAAAGGACTGCTTCCAGCTATAAATAAACCAAATCCTCGATATGATCAAAGATAAACCTTGGTTGAAGAGGTCAGCCTTGCTCACAAAAGAGCCGCATTATAAGACAAAGACAAATATTACTCCTACCATAAGAGTAGCGGACATTACATGAAAGGACTTCTTCCAGCTGAAAGACTACATTGAGAAACTAGTCAAAGACGGTTACCTAAATCAATATGTGAAAAAAGAATAACCAAGATGGGAAAGCGAAAAGGAAGTTTGTGACGGGGAGAAACGTGACAATGGGAAGCAACCGCTCTAGATTATCGATATCATTATTGCATTGACTGAACATGAAGGAATTACCAGGAAAGAAAGGAAGGTATATTGTAAGAAGCCAATGTTAGAGGAGAACCGGGAAAAAGGAAGCTCTTTGAATGACAATGGGAATCTCCCATTGATATTGGATGACTTGGATCTGGAACATGATGAGCATCACAATGATGCCCTAGTTATTTCAATACAAGTTAGAAATTACTTATTGAGGAAAGTCCTGATTGATGATGGGAGCGCCGCCAATAATTTGCATCAGTCCACACTTTAAAAGATGTCAATAGGAGATCAGCAACTACAAGGACCAATACAACCACTGGTAGACTTCAACGGAGTTGTCAGTTATTCTGAAGGGATCATTACCATTCCCGTAAGGGATCAAGACCAAAAGGGGCAATCAAGAAGCTGATGGAATTCGTTGTAGTAGATACCTCATCCATACATAACGTTATCCAGTGGAGAACCTGGCTGCACAAAATGAAAGGTGTTAAAATATCCATCTCCGTAAGGGATCAAGACCAAAAGGGGCAATCAAGCTACTGCCAGTATCTGCATTATGACTGCACTGGAATCGACAAAAAAGAAGACAATGGAAGAAACTAAACATGTCTGTTTAGACGAGGAGACACTGAAGATGACCAATATTAGGGCCCACCTCGAGTAGACAGAGAAAGAAAGGTTGATGGAATTCCTGTGGAGGAACAAAGACATCTTTGTGACTACGGGATAAGATATAACAGGTATCCCTGAAGGCATAATATACCATAAAGTGCATACAGATCCCACTGTCAAGTCCGTGAAGTAACGAAAGATGAGTTTTGCTTCAGAACAGAATATGGAAATAAAATAAGAAGTGGTAAAACTACTGAAAGAGGACTTCATCCATGAGGTGAACTACCCAGAGTAGCTCTCCAACATTGTTATGGTAAATAAGAAGAACGAAAAATGGAGAATCTGCGTGGATTTTATCGATCTGAATAAAGCCTTCCCGAAGGATGAATATTCGTTACCAAGAATAGACCAGATGGTAGATGCCACGTTTGGACACGAACTTCTAAGTTTCATGGACGCCTTCTCCGGATATAACTAGGTGAAAATGCTCCAACCTGACCAGGAAAAAATGTTGTTTGTAATTGAACAGAGTACTTTCTATTATAAATTGATGCCTTTTGGGTTAAAGAATATAGGTGAAACTTACCAAAGGCTCGTGAATAAGAATTTCTAGGAGCAGATTAGAAAAACCATGGAAGTCTATATGGACGACATGTTGGGGAAGACCCATAAATAGGAAGACCACATCAAGGACCTTGATGGAGCCTTTTCGATCCTAAGAGAAAGTTCCATGAAACTGATCTCAGAGAAATGTATGTTTGGTGTAGCAGCGGGAAAGTTTTTGGGTCACCTAGTCATACGACGGGGAATCGAGGTCAACCTGGATCAAGTGAAGGCCATCTTAAAGATAAATTCCCCTAGAAATCGTAAGGAGATAGAAGGCTTAAGGGGAAGATTGGCAGCTCTGACCAGATTCCTTTAGAGGTCAACAGACAAATTCAAGCCTTTCTTCGTAAAGTTAAGAAAAAATTCCACCGATGGCTGGGATGAATAGTGTGAAGAGGCCTTCAATAGAATCAATGAATATTTGGCAACTCTTCCGTTGCTGTCAAAATGGACACATGGTGAACAATTGCTTCTGCACATAGCTGTGTCACAAACGATTTTCAATGCCACTCTTATCAGAGAAGAAAAAATAAAACGAAGTCTTGTGTATTTTATGAGTAAGAGCCTAGTAGCATCTGAAACTCAGTACAAGAGGATGGAGAAGTTAGTACTGGTTATGGTGACAGTGCCAAGGAAGTTGAGGCCTTACTTCCAAGCGCATATCATGAAGGTGTTGATAGACTCACCCATTAGAAACCTACTACACTCACCAGAAGTCAGCGGGAGAATGGAAAAGTGGGAGATAGAGATCAGCCAGTCTGAAATCCGTTATGAACCAAGGACATCAATTAAGGGGCAAGTTTTGGCTGACTTCATAGCAGACTTCACAAGCGATGAGGAGGAAGTTGACAACGGATCACAAATCAAAGGAGAAAATGGAAGCTGGAAGTTATACGTTGATGGAGCTTCAAATAATAAGGGAGTCGGAGCGGGAGTGGTGTTGCAGACCTTGTTCGAGAAACATTGGAGCATTCTATTTCATTCAGATTCAACACCTCGAATAAAGAAGCAGAGTATGAAGCCTTGATAGCGGGAGTCTTTCTGCTACGGGAATTGGAGGTAATTGATGTAGAAATATTATGTGACTCAATGTTAATTGTGAGAAGGTTACGGGAGAATTCATGGCAAAAGATGAAAGAATGATCAGTTACTTGCAAAGATCAAAAGAGTTACTGAGTCAGCTGAAAAGTTATGAGATCCGTCAGATCCCGAGAACGAAAAAAGGGCATGCAGATGCTTTGGAAAACTTGAGGTCTTCATTGCAATTCCCACACAAAAAGAATGTACTGGTGGAATTTCTCGAAAACCAAGTATATTATCCCCACTGAAGGAAGTGGCAGATGTAGAAGTTAAAAAGGAACCAAGCTGGCAAGGTGACATGATTTTCTACTTAAAAGATGGGTACTACCTTGTGATAATCTTTAGGCAAAGAAAATGCAACAGCAAAGTTCCAGGTATTGTCTAATTAATGGATTGATGTATAAAAGTTCTTTTTCAGACCCATATTTGAAGTGTTTATGGGAAAAAAGACGCAATATGTCTTAGCAGAAATCCACGAAGGAATATGCGGGAATTATACTAGGGGATGATCTCTAGCCCATAAGGTGTTGAACGAAGGGTATTACTGGTCTAAAATGCATCAATACGCTAAGTAGTATGCAAAAAAGTGTGATAAATGTCAACGCTTCGCTCTCATAGCTAAAATGGCTCCTGGAGAACTAAACACAGTGGTAAGCCTGTGGCCATTCATGCAATGGGCGATGGATATTATTGGATCGCTGCTCATTGCACCAGCATAGAAACCTTTTCTACTAGTGGCAACAGATTACTTCATTAAGTGGATTGAAGCCGAAGCTTTCACAAGAATTCGCGAGGAAGAAGTAAAAGGATTCTTATGGAAGAATATAGTGTGCCAATACAGGATACCATGAATTCTTATCTCTGACAACGAGCTTCAGTTCACGGGGAAGATAGTGAAGACCTTATGTGAAGACTTGAAAATTTCCAACCGGTTCTCTACGCCATATTATCCTCGATGAAACGGACAATCTAAGAGGTCAAATCAGATTATACTAGACAATGTGAAGAAACGATTGGAATCTACCAAATGAAAGTGGGTAGAGTTACTACCAACATTAATGTGGGTGGAGCCACCCCCAGAGAAACAACGGGTGAAACACCTTTACTTTGGTATACAGAACGAAAATCAAAATTAAGCGAGTAGCAGAATGAAAAACTCTTAAAAGAAAATCTTGATTTTTTAGAGGAAATAAGAGAAGCGGCTTTGATTCGGATGGCTAACTACAATCAGAAAAGAAAAGCTTACTTCAGAAGAAGAGTTAGAAAAGGGAATTTTAGAAAGGGGATCTAGTTCTGAAGTAAATCTTCCAAGCGGAAGGAAAGTTTGGACCGACCAGAGAAGGACAATATATTATCAAAGGAGTAGGTGGAAGCGGGTATTACTACCTGACAACAGAAAAAGGAGAAGATCTGGCAAAGTCGTGGAACGTCATTCTTTTGATAATGAATAACTTTCCCATGGTTTTTTCCCGTAAGGGTTTTTCACGTAAAAATTACTGATCGTCACGGCGCGTGCGCGACGGAAAAGTGGAGGCGCGTGGCCTTTTAAAAAATTAAATATTTAATAAAAATTGAATCATTTAATAAAATAAAATTTACGCAACGCCACGATAACCAAATAAATTTTTTTATTAAAAACTCTTTTTTAGTCAGTCAGGATCTATAATATATTGATAAGTTAAATTTACAACATACAAGGTTAGGAATCATATACAACTTCTAGTCCATATCAAGTGTCCTTGCAAAAATCAGTCGATCCTCCTCCGTTTTCATGAAATCGTTCCAACGATTTGTAAACTCTAAGATCCACACCAAGATTTTTCAAGTTAATTCTCAACGCACTAGGAAGTGTGGGGCACGTAGAATATTATAAGACATTTTTTATCTCTAAATGTTCTCAACACATGAGATCTAAAAATTTACTGAGAATGATTTTAGTGAGACGATTCTTTAAAAGAACGTGATGATTATTCTTTTAGAGATTTGATTAACATTCAATCACAGAAGAAAATCTCTCTGACATCAATCGTGTTCTCAAAACAACTCTTGATTGACGAACTGATGATTTGATCAACTGATTATCTCATCTTCTTTCAACCATCAAGGTCATTAGAATAATATCTGTATATATTCTAAATAATGGCGTATCATATTTTTAGGGATAAACTGAAATTATATGTAATTGTATAATTACCAATTATAGTGGGACCCACTACATTTGTGCACAACTGCAGTTGCAAGCGGCACTACAGTGTTACACACTTACTACTGTAGTGTCACATAGTCTCACAGTAGTCCATGTCAATTTCGGATACCCTATCAGTGATTGACACGTGACAATTACTGTGAATTAAATATCTATTTTAATCAGATAATTATCTAGATATCAGTTAATTCAAAATTAACATATCTGATTATCCCTATCAGCTAACTTATCTGTTATGTCACAAATAGCAGATTTAGTTGATTCAAATTATTATCTAATAATAATTTAATTATCTAATTTTATAAATTAAATATTCTGTCTCACCTATCGATAATTAAAAAATCGATAATTATATATATATATATATATATATTCTAAAAATTATATTTAAATATATAAATAATTTAATTAATTAATCACATATAATTATCTCATAATTATGTACTTACCCCAGAATAAAATTCTTTTTGCAAGTTAGTCATTTTCTCATGTCCTGAAATATTCACACCCTAGACAGCGTAGTATAGAGGTGAGTTGGGGACTATGGACCTATAATCCTAAGCTCCACTAAACTAGATTATTAATTAAACTCTTTAATTAAATAATCTTATTTATTAATTTCATTATATTTCACTATAAATATAGAATTGTACTCTTAGAGATTATAGAATGTATTTACAGAGTATTTTCATGTGGCCCACTAACATAATCATTTCATGTAGTTCTGTCTTCCAATTATTAGTTCGTAAATTAGAACCGGTCAAAACTATCATTCTACCCTTCTAATTACCTTTTAATCTTTAAGTACCACTAATCCATTACTGAAGGACTAATTTATAATCTTATTATAAATTTGAGCTCAATAACCATTCAGTTCCAGAACTAACACTTAAAAGAACCAATATACGATCCATTATAAAATCTTAGATTCCAAATCTTTTAAGATCATGTCCCCAACCATCCACATCACTGAATATCTAAAATAAAAGTGACTAGCCTGCTTAACAAATAGACCTTAACGAGTGAATCAAAATATCTACTAGACATGAATAGGAGTTCATGACTACTTAGGATTCATACTGATCTACATATGATCATCAAATTCATGTGTATTAAATCTTTATAATAAGTGGCAGGTTAATAAAGATATTAACTCACATCGGTCATATCATAATAATCTTATTATATAAAGTACATTCACTAAAATGTATATCCACATCAATGATCCAGATCTAGATCACACGCATTCATAATGCTTAGTGAACCGTACTAGCAACCATTCATTAAAGATTATATACTTTAATATGTTGCAGATAATTTTATTCATTATCTATGATCTTAATCCTCTCGTACTAATATAAGATCATAATCTCATTAATGAATATGGAATTTTAAGATATTTATATAAATTATTCAACAATAATTTAAAAAAATAATTATAAGAAAAGTGTAATCATCTTTAAATTTCATATCAAAATGTCAATACATATGTTTTGAGAGCATAACTCCCAACAATCTCCCATTTGCCCTAAAGAAAATGTGACATCTCTCTTAATCTCATGTTATGCACGTGACCCTCAAATGACTTCACAGGAAGTGTCTTTATAAAAGGATCAGCCATGTTCTATCCTGATGCTATCTTCATAATAGTCACATATCATCGATGCACGATCTCTCTTACAAGATAATATTTCATCTCTATGTGCCCTTCTTGTGACTCCTCGGTTCCTTGAAATTTGCTAGCGCCTCATTGTTATCACAGTACAGGATCGGTGGCTTATCTATATCTAGAACTACTTCCAGATCTGAATAGAACTTTCTGAGTCATACCGCCTCTTTTACAGCTTCACAAGCCACTTTATATTCAGCTTCCATAGTGGAATTTGTAATGCTGGATTGTTTAATACTTCTCCAGACTACATCATCCTCATCCTAGGGTGAATACTGATCCAGATGTCGATTTTCAACTATCTTTGTCTGATTAAAAATCAGAATCAATATATGCAGTGGGGTTCAGGTCTGCACCTGAATAAACAAGCATATAGTTTCTCCTTCTCCTAATATACTTGTGAATGTGTTTTACTGCAATCCAGTGTTCCAAACTTGGATTCGATTGATAACGATTGACAATTCTCATTGCATAATAAATGTTTGGTCTCGTACACAACATGGCATACATGAGACTTCCAACTGCTGAAGCATAGGGAACATTTCTCATATCCTTTTCCTCCTGAGGTGTCTTAAGACACTGTTCCTTGGAGAGGAAAATTCCGTGTCTGGTCGATTGTTGACCTTTCTTAAAATTCTCCATAGAGAATCTCTCCAGCACCTTATCAATATAAGATGCATGAAAAAGTGCCAAGAACTTGTTCTTTCTATCCCTTAGGATTTGAATGCCTAGAACATAGCTCGATTCTCCCAAATCTTTCATTTGAAATTTCTCAGCTAACCACTTATTTACCTTTGACAAAGTTTTTATATCATTCTCAATTAGTAGAATATCATCAACATAAAGAACTAAGAAAATCACTATCTTATCTTTGGTGTATTTACAAACACAGGCTTCGTCAATATTTTGCTCGAAGCTATAAGACTTTATAATCTCATCAAAGGTAAGATTCTAAGATCTAGATGCTTTCTTTAATCCATAAATGGATTTAAGCAACTTACATACTTTCTTATCTTGCCCCTTTTGTACAAACCATTTTAGTTGTATCATATAGATGTTTTCTTCAAGAGAGCCACTCAGAAAATTTGTCTTGACATCCATTTTTCATATCTCATAGTCAAAACTAGCAGCTATGGACAAAAGGATGTGAATAGATTTTAGCATGGCTATAGGGGAGAATGTCTCTTCATAATCGACTCCCTCCCTTTGTGTATAGCTCTTGGCTATTAACTGTGCATTGAAAGTCTCTACTTTCCCATCTGCGCCTCTTTTTTTCTTGAAGTTCCATTTACATCCAATGGGCCTGACATCTTCAGGTGGATCTGTAAGTTTCTAGACAGAATTGGAATACATAGATTCTATTTCTTGGTTCATGGCATCTTGTCATTTCCTCATTTCAGGATCATCCATTGCTTCTTCATAAGATAATGGATCATTCTTATTAGTGTCTAAAACTAGAACATGTGCCTCTAGTTCGTAGTGAACTGGTTGACTCATAACCCTCCCACTAAAATGTTGCATCGGGGTTTCTTTTGCAGGAACTGTGGTTTCTCTTGTTTATCGTTTATCAGTAGAAATTGAAGGTGGCCTGATCTCATCAGTCGCTAATTCCTTGAGAACTACTTTGTTACGAGATTTGTAGTTCTGCATATAGTCAAGCTCAAGAAAGGTTGCATTTGTCGACACAAACACATTTTGATCATTGTGACTATAAAAGTACTCACCTCTAGTCACTAAAGAATAGCCAACGAATATGTATACATCAGACCTTTAGTCTAAATTTTTAGTCTTGGGTCTAAGAATGTGAGTTGGACACCCCCATATACGAAAATGATGCAAACTAGGTTTGGAGCCATTACATAACTCTAAAGGTGTCTTGTTTACAGACTTAGAGGACACTACATTCAAAATATAAGTTGTTGTGTGTAGTGCATATCCTCAAAATATATGTGACGATGATGAGTAGCTTAACATCGACCTAACCATATCCAATAAGGTTTGGTTTCTCTTCTATGCAGCACTATTTTACTGTGGTGTTCCAGGTGTTGGGATATGATTCCACACTAGCAAATAATTTTTGAATTCTAAATTCAAGTATTCACCACGTTGATCGGATCAAAAGATTTTTAATGATTTACCTAATTGCTTTTCAGTTTCAGCCTTGAAGTTTTTAAGCTTTCCAAAAGTTTCAGACTTTTCCAAAAGTTTCAGACTTTCGATGCATTAGGTAACTATAACCATATCTTGAGTAGTCTTCAATGAAAGTGATAAAATACTCATACCCACCTCTAGCTTGTACTAACTCAAGTGGTTCCTTGGCTCTCTGGCTCTTTCCTGTGAAAGGTCTCTTGGTCATTTTACCTTCTAGATAAGATTCACAGACATAAAGAATTCCAACTTTTAGCTCCACCATGCTTTGTTAACATGTTTAAACTATCTAGATTAATATGTCCCAACCTAAGATGCCATAAATATAATAAACATCATTCAAAACTAAGTAATTATATCCAAAAAGTAAATGAGTTGTCCCTAATGCTTTAGCTGACACGAGCGCTCCACTGCCAACTTTCAAAATGACCTCGCCATTAGCGAGCTCCCTTGACGAATCAAGCATCTGCAAAGAAGAACATGCATGGTTAGTGGCTCCTGAATCAAGTATAAAGGATGACAAATCATATTCCACTAAATAAGCTTCAAGTACAAGTAAATCATATTTACATTTTCTTTTCAGCAAAGAGAGATACTTGTTATAGTTTCTCTTCCAATGACCTTCAACCCCACAGTTGAAACACTTTCTTTTGGGCATGATGTCTTTCTTATTTTTCTTGGCTTTTAGTGATGTATTGGCTTTTCTTACTCTTTTGTTCTTACTCTTTTCCTTACCATTGTTCTTCTTCCTTTTCTTGTTCTTAACAATATTAGAAGAAGGCTTTTGCTCGATAACAATTTGCTCGCCCTCTTTTAGTCATTCTAAGGCTGAGTGACTCAAAAGTCTGCAGTTCATTCAACAATTGGGTCATGTTGAATTGTAACTTATTCATAACATAGTTGGTCGTGAACACCGAAAAAGCTGGTGTGAGTGATTCTAGTATGATGCTAACTTGAGTCCGCTCATCAATGGTCACCCCATGTACTTATGTCTCGTGCATTATGTTGATCATGTTCAAAACATGTTCTCAAACAAAAGTACTCTTCCTCATCTTAGTTGTCATGTAGCTCCCAGTGGCCTCAGGACGACTTTGATGGGACTTCTGCCCAAATATTTCCTGTAAAGAGTCCATAATCTCATATGCAGTCCCCATGCTTGGTCCTCAGAACATCATTCATTCGCACAAGCATGTAGCACTTCGCCTTGTTGTTTGATATTATTCAAGCATCATATTTGTCCCTGTGTTCTTAGTGGCGTTAGCAGCGGGTTCCTCAGGACATTTCTCAGTAAGAACAAACTTATGGTTCTCACAAATCAACATTGAGTTCATATTTGATTTCCAACTTACGAAATTATCACCAATTTCTCAAGAGCGAGTAAAGCAATTACAGAGTTACTCATAGTAGACATAATATTGATAACTGAATTCTAAAACATACATAATTCAATATAATTGATAAATATCTAGCATTCGAAAAAAAAATGTGATACATGAATGAAATCATAATAAACACATAAATTTAGCATTTACTAATCATGATAAAATAACTAAACGATTAATGTGTCACCTTAGGATCGATCATATTAACCTCAGACTTTCTATGAGACATTCTCATCCTCATTAATTAAAACTTAAAATATCTCATATTATTTCTTTTAACAATAATGTATCGCTTGTTCGGTCAAGTCACAACTATCCACATGAAAGCTTAATTATGACTTTGTGAGTGTAACCCATCATTTCAGATTTCATGACTTCATTTACAATATGTCACCATAGGGTCGGTCAAAAGTAAACTATATCACTTCCTCCTATCTTCTTAGGAAGTCCAACCTTGGTATTGGTACAGCTCGAAACCTTCCTTAAGGTGATGAAAACAAAGCCATCTCGAGGCTCTCACTGCTCCTCACGGTGCTGTACTAATGATGGAGACAATAGGTTATATTGACATATCAACCTTCACCCACTCACTGTTTTAAGATAATGTGTTTCTATTTTAGCTAATCAATTAATTCTAAATATATTACTAGTTAAAATAATAACCATATGAAAATTTAATTATCAGTTGATCCAATCTCATTGGTCTAAGTTCATTTAACTTTCTGAAGCGTCTAAGTCATAATTAGGTAAACCTAGATTAACTAATTAATTAAATTCATCAAACTTTAATAAAACTCTTTTACTAAAGTCGGTTAACCTAAAGATTACTATAGCCATTAGTTTGGTGTGATTACCAAGTTTTAACGGTTTTAGGGTTTATGGTTTAAGGTTTAAGGTTTAGAGTTTATGGTTTATGGTTTTTGGGGTTAGAGTTTAGGGTTTAGGATTTAGTATTTTTACGGTTTAGGGTTTAGGGTTGTTTAGGGTTTAAGTTTTAGGTTTTAGGGTTCAGAGATTAGGGTTTAGGCTTTTAGTGTTTAGTATTTTAAAGTTTAGGATTTAGGGTTTTTAGTTTTTAGTTTTTTTTTTAGGATTTTAGGTTTAGGCTTTAGGGTTTTAGATTAAAACCTAGCCGTTTACATGCAATTATTTTTATAAAACAATACATATAAATATATTAGGACAATCCTAATAAATCATGTTTCTATAAATGAGATGCATGATTAAATAAAACTGTGTGAGATTTTCATGTCTGGCATGTGAGCGACTAATACATGGACATGTTATCAGACATAACAATTAAACAATTATTTAACAATTAAATAAAATAATAATAGACTGAGTGACTATTGGGTATTTCTAGATAGAATTCTATGATCGTCGCCCATCACCATTGTTGTCCGTCTCACTGCCGGTAGCCGCCTGCCACGCTTGGACAACCGCTATTCACCGCCGGTACAGTACCACCAACATTGTTCACCTCCATCGGAATAGTAAAATTTCGACATGAACAGTGTTTTTGACGTGAACAGTGTTTTCGCGGTGAACATAAATTTCTGATGTTCGTCTCGTGCGTTATTCGTCTTCTCGCGTTCAGAATAATTACAATAATATTCAGAAAAATTGCAAAAATTCCTAATCCTCAATTCGACTTACACAAGATGTAGGAAAAATTAAAATAAAACATAACTCAATAATCACCATACAATTAACGATCTATTATTTTACATACATTCGAAAAATATAACCATCCATCATCATACATATCTCATATTATATGAATAATTCAAGAAATTTCACACAATATTTAACTTATAAATATATAAAGATCGCTCTGATACCACTTGCTAGTCGTCGCGGCGCGTGTGCGGCTGAAGAGTGGTGGCGGGTGACTTTTTAAGAATTTAAATATTTAATAAAAATCAAAACTTTTAATAAAACACCAAATAAAAACTTTTATTGAAAACTCTTTTTCAATCAGTCAGGATCCATTATATATTTAAAAGTTAAATTTACAACATACAAGGTTAATAATCATATACATCTTGTAGTCTATATCAAGTGTCCTTGTAAAAACTGATCGATCCTCCATTCTCACTAAATTGTTCCAACGATTAATAGACTCCGAGATCCACATCAAGATCTTTCAAGTGAATCCTCAACGCACTAGAATTTGTGTGGGCACGTAGAATATTACAAGACATTTTTCCTGTCTCTACTTGTTCTCAACACATGAGATCTAGAGATTTACTGAGAAGGACTTTAGTGAGATGATTCTCTAAAAGAACATGATGATTATTCTTTTAGAGATTTGATTAACATTTAATCACAGAAGAAAATCTCTCTGACACCAATCATATTCTCAATTCAACTTTTGAATGACGAATTGATGATCTGATCAATTGATCCTCTCATCTTCTATTTTTTTCAACAACCAATGCCATTAGAATAATATCTGTATATATTTTAGATAATGGCGTAACAGATTTTTAGGGATAAACTGAAATAATATTTAATTATAAAATTATCAATTATTGTACGATCCACTGCAATTGTGCACAACTACAGTGTCATGTGGCACTACAGTGTTGCACACTCACTATTGTAGTGTCATGTGGCACCACAGTAGTCCATGTCAATTTTTGATACCCTATCAGTGATTGACACGTGGTCATTATTGTGAATTAAATACTCATTTTAATCAAATAATTATCTAGATATCAGTTATATTAAAATTAACATATTTGATTATATCTATCAACTAACTTATCTGTTATTTCATCAGTAATATATTTAGTTGATTTAAATTATTATCTAATAATAATTTAATTATCTAATTTCACAAATTAGATATTCTGTCTCACTTATCGATAATTAAAAAAATCGATAATTATTTATATATATAATTTCTAAAAATTATATTTAAATATATAAATAATTAAATTAATTAATTCTTAATTAAACAATCACACATAATTATCTTATAAGATCATGTCTCAGTCATCCACATCACTAAATCTCCAAAACAAAAGTCACTAGCTTGATTAACAAACAAACATTAATAAGTGAATCAAAAGATCTAGTAGATACGCATAGGAGTTCATGACTACTTAGGATTCAGACTGATCTACATATAATCATCGAATTCATGTGTATTAAATTTTTATGATAAATGGCATGTTAATAAAGATATTAATTCACATCGGTCATGTCATATATAATCTTATTACATAAAGTACATTCACTAAGATATATATCCACATCAATGATCCGGATCTAAATCACACGCATCCATAATACTTAGTGAACCGTACTAGCAACCATTCATCAAAGATTCTGTACTTTAATATCTTGCTGACAATTTTATTTATTATCTATGATCTTAATCATCTCGTACTAATACAAGATCATAGTCTCATTAATGAATATGAAGTTTTCAAATATTTATATAAATTATTCAACAATAATTTAAAAGAATAATTATAAGAAAAATGTAATACTCTTTAAATTTCATATCAAAATGTCAATACACATGCTTTGAGGGCATAACCCCCCAACAATAATTCCATGTTAATTCTCTCTCTTCTCTAAAAAAACAAATCCATTTCCAAATAAGAAACTAAAAAGAAGAAATCGAAGTCCTTGAGAACGGATTACAGAGAAAGTGGATGCACAACAAAAGCACTGTAAACGAAATTTCATTTAAGTTTGATACAAAGAAACCCTCTTAAGTGTTAACTTGCATTATTACAAGTTTACTTGATAACAAGATTTTCTAGTTTTGCTAAAGCATCCAAGAGGATTGACAAAAATTAAGTTCTAACTAACTGAAGATGAAAGTACAGTAATTCTTAAAAAAAGGGAGAGCAGTAATTTGACGAAGTCTTGGAAAAGATCATTTCATTGATAGATAGATGAAAATTACAAAATGACATTTGTGAATAGAGAAGTGCAGATACAGGAAATGTAAAGTACAAATTACAAAAAGTCTAGAAAAAAGGAACTAAGTCTCCCCCTCGGGAGCAACTTCATCAGGTATAGCAGAGGTATCAATTATAGTGGCCCAGCAATGGGAACAGAAGCTTATTAAATAGAAGCATTTTCCTCAACTTGGGACTCAGAAGCATCATTAAGAGGAACCTAGGGAGGGTTGTTAGCTAACCCATCCTTGTAGTCATCTCAGTAGACCAACTTCTCAGCCTTATCAAAAAAGGCTTAAAAGCTTCTTCCAATTGGCTCTCTCTACTATCGGCCTCAGATCTGGCCAGTTCAGCAACCGTCCATTTCTCTTCCATGGCCTTCAACTTCTTGACCTCTCAGATTCTTCTAAGGACTCTCTGGCAGCCTTTAATGAGTCCTCATGCTTCACATGTTCCTCAGCCGCTGCAGCCCATCCTGAGTGAACCTCTCCACGGCATTTTGAAGATCAGTCTCACTTCTTTTCACTCGTTTAATCTCAACCTAGAAATGTTCGAGGATGGCGTGGCATCCTTGAACCTCCTTCTTTCAATGAGCCATACTTTTCTTGTTTGCCAAAAAAATGCTATTGAAGGATATTGTGAAAAATGATGGTCTAAAATATGCGCAAAAAGAAGTCAAGTGTTAGTACACGAAAAAACCAGACAAAGGAAAAGGCGAGAAAAATAGAAAGGAAAAGATTGGTACCTTCATTAAACCATGACTGAGGGAGGATAGTTGATTCCATATAGTCATGTTACGAGTACTAGCGAGTCCACATCAGACTTGACCCTACAAAGTGCTATGTGTACTGAACGGGGATCATTGAGGAAGTTCACATATGAAGGGATATGGGGAGCACCTACGAAATGCCTCCATCTCCATAAAAAAAGGCTTTTCATTTGCCCCTTGAGAGCCAGAGGATGAGCAGGAACATACTCCATTTGCTCTGACTACGGAGAAGGAGGGGGAGAAACTGAATGTTCATGGAAATCCTCTTCCATGGTAGCAGGAGCAGGAGGGATTACAGGAGTAGGGGTAATGGGAGCAACAAGAGCAGTAGGAGCAGGAGGGAGACTAAGGGTCGCTTGAGAAGAACTCGGTGTGTCCCGCCTTTCATGAACGTTCCTCTCCTCATCAACCACTCCAACTATGGTACTGCAGAGACATCTCGACATATCAACAATGGTGGTAGACCTTCAAAGTAAGGTCTCCCTTTCCTCATCTTCCCATTCAAAGTCAGTAGAAATAAAAGTACGTGAAATCGAAGAGGCAGGAGCAGGATATGAAGCAAGAATGAGAATACCTTAAGGAATGGAATAAGAAGATGCTGGAGCAGACATGGACGCAAGGGGAGCCGCATCTGGGATGAAAACGATGTTAATCTCCCTTAGTGGAACAAGGAGAGCAGCCTTCCCCATACTCCCCAGATTCCTCAACTCCATCATTTTTCTTTCAAACATCTCCTTCATAGCCTCTTCAGTCATGACTTTCGGTTGACGGGCTTCTCCCATTGTTTCTTTGGTATAGAGTTGGGATTGCATTTCTATGTCTTTATTCTGCACATTCTTGATGTTCTCATTGTCCTCCCACCTGGCTTCTCATCCACCTCCTTTTGAACAATTTTCCCATTCTTCGTTGTTGGTTCGTTGGCTAATCTTCGTACGTGTCTGTGCCAATTCCCGTTGCAGCGTGTTGATCTGGTCTTGCACCGTTTGCCATGCATTGCATAGCATTTCAGAATTCCTCTATTCCATCTCTTGCATCCCATTTCAGATCATTTGGAGCACCTCAACTGGAAAAGCTGGTTGATTGACATGATCATCCTTGTTCCCAGTTTTTTTTCTTCGTTAAGGGCAGTGTTTGATTTGGTTCTAGGTATCGTTCAGTTTTGGAAGGGTTTTTCTTGACTTCACTCTCAATGAAAGTATCAAAATATAAAGAATTGTTTCTCACTCACTCGAAAAGCAGTATGGAGAAGAGAGTAAAGAGAGTATGAAGGATGAAATAGTTGAAGAATTACTCGGTTTGTATTGATTTTATTAAGTTTACCATTAGACTCTATTTATAAGCCATTCCAATATCAAATCAAATATTCATATAAACAAAAATATCCTCTTAAGAAAGGAATATTCACCGTAATCTAGGAATATATAACCACAACTGGGAGATTACCATCATATTCTAGGGATTACAATCATATTTAAGGGATCATAAGAATATTCCCTGAGAATCATATATTTTGGCTTTAACTACTGAATTAATCCATGCCGTCAGATTGATCCCACGATCTTGATTCGTTTTTCCCGTTCCGCCAGGATGGTGGTCTTCAAATTCTCTTCTAATTGGCTCTTTCTGCACATGTGTCCTTATTGGTGGTTTCATCCATGTTCAATTCTAATTCTAAATTCCTTTTTTTAATCTACTATGAAACAATAAAATTTACAAGCTACAGGGGTATAACTCAGGGGCAAAAAAATGGAAGGCCAATATATGAGTAAGAAGAGCACAAAATAAGCACAAATCCCTACCCTCCTAGAGCATCTTAAGGGAAGAACCAATTAGTTTGAAGTAATCTTTTGACATTAGTGTTAGGAAAACCTTTTTTATTACATAACCTATCTTAACTATACACAATGACATTGCAGATAGCTTTCTAATTATCCCTAAGTTTACCATCAAAAGATCTAAGAATTATTACTTTCCATATATTATAGATAAAAGTAGAGAAAGAAAGTTTAACGATAAGGAATCTAAGTTTTCGTTGGCAGTCAAGATAGTATTGTACTAAATATGTCGAATTGTACTATATTGTACTATACTAGATTAAATAATATTGTCCAGTATTTAGTGTTGTATTAGTTAAAAAATATTGTTACTTATACACTGATTGGCACACCATATTATTGATTTGTAAAACTGTTTGTCATGATTTGATCCGCAAAAGCCTATTTGAAACTCATTAACATGTTATTTTACATTTTTTACTATAAATAAAACAAACTATCTCATTCATGCTACTAAAAACATAATAGGTAAATTTAAACTTATCCAAATAACAATAATTGATAAACTCAAAAAATGATCCAGAAACATCATCATTCATTTTTATCACTTATGATAATATCTATACAAAAACTATTTCATAAGATTCTCTCAATTCAAGTTCATAATGCACCAATGCATCACAAAATAAACAATCATAATATTCTCTCATTTCCATGTTCATCTCTGACAAACAACAATTTCATACATTTTTTCTAGTTTTTTAACTTGGACTCAATATGTGGCCTAGCCTTTAACCCAGATTCGAGAAACTTTTCATTCAAAATTTTCTCAATGAGTTTTAGAGTAGCAGGTTTAAAAGAACCATTATTATAACAAATTCCTCTTGCAACTACATCATCAAGTATATCCAACAATGCCTCTTCCTCCATTTTGGTCCAATAATGCTTAATGATTCTTCGTATTGTTTGCTCATTATTTTGGTTGTGATCTCCATTCATCCATCCCTGATAAAGCATATCTCAATCAATAATAATAAAAAAATTTCTTAAGACAAATAACAACAGAGCAATACAAATCAAGCTTCGTATTGTTGCATATAAATTTCCTACTTCAGAATGGAAGCATATCCCAATCAATACATTAGTTCTCTCTTTTTATTTGATTTAGCTCTATTTGTTAATAAGATCAACAATATATATTTGATTTACAAATAGAGCCAATAACATAGAGCTGCAAAAGAGAGTTCAACAGCAACCTTAATCTAGCATCAACCAAATCAGAAGAAATGATTTACTAGAACTATAAAAAAATGCTTTCTCAATACAACAGTATGATTGAATACATGGAAGAAGAACAAGTAGTAGCAAAAATTAGACACCAAAATCAGAAATCAGAAAATCAAATAATCCACAATTTTAGAATAATCCATAATTTCATAATCTAGAGATTTAGAGATTCAATAATTAATCAGAAATTTAGAGAAAGAAAAAGGTGGATCTGAGAAGAAGGAAAATAGGAGAAGAAGAAAGAGAGATAGGTTGAGATCAACGAGAGAGAGGTTGTGAGTAGCGACAACAAGAGAGAGGCTGAGAACTTTGGGTCATGTCCGATGATGAGAGAGAGGCTGAGATAAAAAAGAGAGAGACTGTGAACAGCAACTACAAGAGAGCGGATCGAGAGGCAGAGGGTTGAGAGAGATGGCCGAGAGAGTCAAGAGAGAGGCTTCGTGCTGAAGAAACAAAATAGGAGAATAAGAAAGAGGCTTACCAGGAAGAAGTGGTTGAAGGAAGAAGCTTCGTCTGCAGCAGGAAGAAGCTTCATCGACAACAAGAAGAAGACGTCTTCATGAGGGTCGTGAGTAGAGGGTTCATGAGTTCGTGAGCCTTAGTCCCGTTTAGTCCCCTCTTTTAGTAGGGGACTAAATTATCATATGTAGGCGGGACTAAAGAGTCCCACTATATTAGCTAGTACGAGCTCAATATTTTTGTCAAACATCAGACAGTACTAAAATAGTATTGTCTTGTCTTTTGTAATATACAGTACGGGCTATCAAACAAGCCTTAAGCTCCTTTCTCTTAGGGAAAACAAGGACCCATCTTGTATAAGATGCTGCCAATCAACACATCTGCCATGAAGATCTAACTTAGCAAGAATGTCAACTTGCCTTGGACTAGGGGCAAGACACAAAAAGATTATTTCTGGATTCTGAGTTACCAATGCACAATAAACAATCAGATTTTGGGCTCTCCCCCAATTCAACAGTTTATCTTTAGTAGAGAGTATATCTTTGAAAGATATCCAAGCAACAAGACTAAATCTATGTACATTACAACCACGTGAAATAATATTATGCCACTCAACTTCAATCCCCTTGGTTCTTCAGTAGGGAATAAACAGAGTCCACGGAGAACTTACCATTAGGAGAAGACTTTTAGATAAAAATATGATCAGAGTTATGAGGCTCATCCAGGTTGTTGGAAGTGACTTTTATCTCCATTAAGTATCTAGTATTATTTATTAGTGAGTGACAATCCCCATTTTGCATAACTACTGACTTTGGCATTTAAGCTTCAACATCTATCAAAGGAAAATATCCTACTAAATATGTGCCAAAGGATGCTTAAACGGTGGTGCTAAGGATCTTCCTAGATGGAAATGTTGTTACCATTACCAATTTTAACATGACAATTAAGAGTGAACCAATCTCTAACCTTTAAAAGCTTTCTCCAAATTCTCAAATAGATCCCTGAGGATTGGAAATATGGTACTAGAGATATATATGAGTAACATATGCATTCTAGGAACATAAATCTTTGATACTTAATCTCCAACACTCTTTAGAAAGATAAACATCATCCCATTTAACTTGGCCACCTGAATGATTGTCAGCTTTACCAGTCTAAATGAGGCTCTTCAAGATGATCTCAATATATGCTATAGCCTTCTTAAGAAGGATATGAGATCCCCTTGTCTAAGGCCCTTGGCACCCTTAAAATAACCAGTAGCTCATCATTAATATTGAGGGAAAACATGGGGAAGAAATATAAGCCATGATCTAACTGAGAAGGAGTACCAACAGCAAAAGGAGCATGTTTAATGAAGCTCTAGTTCACATAGTCATAAGTCTTCATTAGGTCAACTTTGATGTAGCACACATAGGAATATTGGAGTTCATATATGGTAGTTACTTACTAGCTCTTGAGAAAAGAAGATATTATCAGCATGTCTTCTACCATAGATGAAGGCATTCTGGTTATCATAAACCACACAAAGAAGAAAAATTTTCAATCTTTCAACAACTATTTTAGTGAAGAACTTGCAGATCAAATTGCAACAAGAGATAGGCACGAAGTCACTAAAATTTAAATGATCTTGCACCTTGGGAATAAGAGAGACTGTTGTGTGATTGGACTGTTGGTGAAGAGTTTTAGTTCTAAAGAACATACAACATTAACCACATCCTACCCAATCACATCCCAAGCTTTCTTGAAAAAATCATTACGTCTAAAGGCCTTAATGATATCATTGCAATGGTTATAAGCTTTCTCAGAGGGAATCATCTTGGTATAGAATCTTTGAGGCATCCTTCAATCCATATTACTACTATCCACACTAACCCCAAACAGATTTTGATAATACTAAACAAACATGTTTTTAATAACCTTTTGTCATTAACACAACACCTTGATCATTAATCATTTGGGGAATTTTGGATTTATAATATTTATCCTGATCCACTTGAGGAAGTAAGTTGAGTTCTAGTCCCCAAAACTGACTCAACTTGCTCTAAATTCTATTTTAAAAACCGTTCCTAAAAAGAATTGGAACATTCGGAGTTGCGTCAAAATTAACTATAGCCTCTAAAGCTCTGGAGGAATTATTTGAGCATTGATCTTATCATGTTGTTTAAGGGCATGCTTTTGTGGCCTTGAGTTTTTTAAAAAGCTTGAACATATTGGACCCATAGACCTCATTTCAACTTTCATCTAGTTTTGATTTATAATAAATCATAGGGAATGTTTTAAATTTTGTTTCATGTTTTCTGTAATACCATTGGACTTAATTGTCATCTTTCTCTTGTCTTTTTCCCCTCTCCCTAAAAAAATAAACCCTATTCTTTTCAGTGTCGCCGCCACGAGGAGAGCCACATACCTCTCCCTGTGGCTTTTTCTTTTGTTCTGCTCTTCTCTCTTCTCCCATCCCCCCTGTTTTTCTACTTTCTTTCTCTCTTTATTTCTCCTTCTCCTTAGTTTTTCCCTATTCTTCTCCTTTCTCCCCTCCCCATCTTTCCATGTTCTTCTTCTTATCTCTTCTTTCCCCTCCCTGTACAGGGTTTTTTTTCGGTATGAAGAACCCTATATGAACGAATAATGAAGATAATAATTTAGAGATAGAATGAGAGAATAAAGACACCATCATTTACGTGGAAATCCTTAAAGGGAAGAAAAACCACGAGAAGATTGTTGATATTACCAATGTAAATGATTTTACATAGTTTGGATGAGAGAAGACAGAAAAGGCAATACCCTTCGTTGCTTGGGTTGACTCCCTTTCTCTTTTTTATGAGCATGTACTTATAGGCCTTACAATAATAATAATAATAATAATAATAATAACATTAATATTAATAATAAATATAAAGGGGGATGATCACACCCCTCTATATTTTTTACTGATGGGATCTTCTCAGGTCTGGCCTCTCATGTTCAATTTATCCATTATATTGTCTACATCACTGTTGAATTTAATCTTAGCCGTAAGATCCATCCCATGATTTTACTTCTCTTCCTTTCCTTTTCTCATTTGTCATATATCTCGCTCAACCATCAATTAATAACAGACATTTGAAGATTCCATGTGGTTCTGAGCTAATAAGTTAGAGCCACTTGGTGGCCTGCCAATCTATCTTGTCCTGGTCACTCAGTTTACCCTATCAATTACACCCACTTGATTGTTGGTTTGAACCCCTTTTTCCCATTATGTTATTCTTTCCCATTCTGAAAGTGATGGTTCCCTATTCTGACGAGGTCTCCAGCTTCAGTATTCTTTCCCATTCTAACGAGGTCTCACACTTCAGCGTTCTTTTCCGTTCTAACGAGGTCTCCCATTTCATCTTTCTTTCCCGTTCTGACGAGGTCTCCTGCTTCAACGTTTTTTCCCATTCTGACGAGGTCTTCTGCTTCAGCATTCTCTTAGGATTCGTTCTTTCTGTATACATCTCTTGGGTGGTTTTTTTCCTGTTCATTTGCCCCCATTACACTCAATAAGTTTCACTCATCGATGTATAATGAATTGTCCTTTCTAATTTTTTCCTTACGTTCTTCTATTCTCGTTCTTCCTTTTAAGAAGATGATACGTGCAAATACCAGTCTTCATGGATTTAAGTCTTTTATAAGCTAAGGGATTCGTTTTCAATTTTCTTTAAAAAACTTCATCCGTAGACAACAAATCTTCATGGACTTGAGCCTTTTAAGCTCAGGGGCCCGTTTCCAACTTTGTTTAAAAAATGTCATCCGTAGAGAATAAATCTTCATGGACTTGAGTTTTTTAAGATCAGGGGCCCGTTTCCTTTCGGGCACTTGCTAGAGTTTCTCCCTTTTTTGTTATGGGCTCATTGATAGAATTTCTCATGTTTCTTTTGTTACGAGCTCATTGATAGAGTTTCCTCCGTTTCTTTTGTTACGGGCTCATTGATAGAGTTTTTCCCGTTTCTTTTGTTACGATCTCATTGATAGAGTTTCTCCCGTTTCTTTTGTTACGGGCTCATTGATAACGTTTCACCCTTTTTGTTACGGGCTCATTGATAGAGTTTCCCTCGTTTCTTTTGTTACGGACATATTAACAGAATTTCTCCCATTTTTTTATTTTTCGTTTTCCTTCTCCTGTACGTTAAGATCTATAACAAGAATGTTGTACGAAAATAATAACATAATAATTTATTGAAATGAATAAGGAGCGAGTATACCGTTCCATAATTGCATCGCAAGTGTTTGAGTGTGACGTTCTACAGTTATTGGTAGAGTTTCTGTTGTTTCCATATTTTCTTTTCCCTTCTAAGAACGAAGTCCGTAGACACTCCCAAAGGCTTAGGCTCCTCTCGTGGAACCATGACCCCATTTTGATTTCTTTCTGAGAGTAGAACTTATGAACTGCCCCTCCGAAGGACTTACACCTTTAGTTCCATTGTCGAAAAATAGAGAGAGTTGACAGCTTGCACGTTATCGCGTTACAAGTTTTGATTGAAAGCTCCAATTGAATTCTGTAAATTTCTTCAATAAGTAGAATTTTGCATCTTCCTGATGATATATGATTTTCCGTATAGTTGGCTTCCAATAAATACAATATAATTTTTGAAATTGATCGTTCTACATAATCTGCTTTCCTGAGCAGTCTTCATGAAAATTGTCATAACCTTTTTTTACTCAGCTCTTCTTTTCTCAGCGTTTCTTTACTAAGCTAAAGGCCTTTCCTCAACTTCTTTTCTTTTCTATTCTGAATTTCTTTTCACAACTTCTTTTCTTTTCTGTTCTAAAGGCTTTCCTGTTTAGAAAACGTTTCCTTTTTCGTTCTTCAAAATTTCCCATTCTGAAGATATTTCCTTTTCTGTTCTTCATACTTTCCCGTTATGAAGACATTTCATTTTTCGTTTTCAAGATTTTTCCGTTCTAAAGACTTTTCCCGATCTCAGGACTTTTCCTGTTCTCAGATTTTTCCTGTTGCCAAGCTAATTCTGTTCCCGTTCTCAGAACTTTCCTGTTGCCAAGCTAATTTCGTTCTCGTTCTCAGGACTTTTTTTGTTCTCAGAATTTTCCTGTTACCAAGCTAATTCATTCCCATTCTCAGGACTTTCTTGTTGCCAAGCTAATTTCGTTCCCGTTCTCAGGACTTTTTCCGTTCTCAGAACTTTCATGTTGCTAAGCTAATTTTGTTCCCGTTCTCAGGACTTTTTCTATTCTCAGAACTTTCCTGTTGCCAAGCCAATTCCTTCCCATTCTCAGAACTTTTTTGTTGCCAAGCTGATTTCGTTCCCTTCACAGGACTTGTTCTCAAGTCATTTCAACTCAAAAATTTAAATCCAATTAGAATTAAAACTCAAAACTTTGTCTATCACGAGTCAAATAATTTCTCCTCTCCTCAGGTGGACAACCCGGCAAATAGACATCCACAGGAATTAACTTATCGACTCCTCGAATAGTACTATAAGAATCGGTACTGAACATCCCCAGTTGATAATGAAGTAAAATAAATAAGCCAACCAAATATGCAAGGAACGAGTTTACCATTTTCTGTTTCATTTCTAGTTTTGTGCTTGTTGTCGTTCCCATCTCTGCTTCCAACCCATTGCCATTTATGTTCCGCTTTTGATGTTGAGTGGGCGTTTGATTTGGTTTTTGACAATTTAGGGGGGATTTCTTTGCATTTTTCTCTCACTTTCAATGAAAGCACCAAATGTAAAGGGTTTTTTTTTTATATGGGGAACCCTTTACCAACGAATAAAAAAATATATATAATTTAGAGATAGAATGAGAGAATAAAGACACCATCATTTATGTGGAAACCCCTTAAAGGGAAGAAAAATCACAAGAAAATTGTTGATATTCACTAGTGTAAAGGATTTTACATAGTTTGTCGATAGGGGAAAAGGCAATACCCTTCGTTGTTTGGGTTGCCTCCCTTTCTCTCTTTTTATGAGCCTGTACTTATAGGCCTTACAATAATAATAATAATAATAAAGATGAAAGATGATGATCACACCCCTCTATGTTTTCGGCTGATGGGATCTTCTCAGGTCTGGGCTCCCATGCTTAGCTTATCCATTATATTATCTTTGCTGAATTTAATCGTAGCCGTAAGATCCATCCCACGGTTATGCTTCTCATCCTTTCCTTTTCTTATTTCCCATATGTCTCGCTCATCCATTAATTAATAACAGCCACTTGATGATTTCATGCGGTTCTGAGCCAATCAGTCAGAGCCACTTGGTGGCCTACCAATCTATCTTGCCCAGGTCAATCAGCTTACCCAATCAATTATGGCCACTTGATTGTTGGTCTGAACCTCTTTTTCTCATTATGTTGTTATTTCCTGTTCCGGAAGTGATGGTTCTGCATTCTGACGAGGTCTCCTGCTTCAGTATTCTTTCCCATTCTGAAGAGGTCTCATGTTTCAGCGTTCTTTCCCGTTCTGACGAGGTTGCACGTTTCAGCATTCTTTCCCGTTCTGACGAGGTATCCCGCTTCAGCGTTTTTTCTCATTTTGACAAGGTCTCCCGCTTCAGCGTTCTCTCAGGATTCATTTTTTCTGTACACGTGTCTTGGGTGATTTTTTTTCCTGTTGTTTCTCCTTTCTTTCTCCTTTTCTTTCCCCTTCTCCTTTTGTATTTTCCATTTCCTTTGTCAATCTCCTATGGTTCTCCCTCTCTTTTCTTTCCCCCTATTTCTCAGTTTCTTCTTTTTATTTCCAGTTGTTCTGTGTCTATGCAGACTACAGAGTTCTTCCTTCTAATTTAGAAGGTTTTGTTTCTATCGGTTATGTAAATTTTTTTTTCCTCTAGATCTTCAGTCCTTGGAGCTTCTTCTCTTTGGATCTAGTTTGGTGGAGTTTTTCGGGCATGTTTTGGGTTCAACACAACCTGATTTTTTCAGATATGTTCTAGATTATGCACATCTTCATGCGAATATACATGTTCAGTGTTAGATGGTTGAACCAATATTGGTTGGTGGAGGACCTTTGCAAAAAGTCAATTGAGCTCTATCTTAGTGTACTGTTTATGGAGAGGGAATGGTATAGCACTATAGGGAATATGGAAACATATAGGAATTAGGATTCCACTCTGCAAGAACTCCGAATCATTCTCTTGAAGCTCATGAAATCCCAATGAATTGGGCCTTTCGATACAATCACCGAGACGCAAAGGAACTGGAGAACTTCCTATCTACAACAAACAAGTGGGAGAAGCAGGATTGATTTTGAGAATATAGAAAGAATGATTATCATTCCTTCAGAATTTTTTATTGGACCAATATTAATGGATTTTGTTTCTAAGAGAATATGTCTATAGAAACTGAGATTCTTGTTCTTGTGACGAGGGACAAAGTAGAAATTTGGAAGAAAATGATATTTTGAAATTTAAACAGGATCTTTCAAATGAGCGAATGAGAGCTCAATATGAAAAAGATTTTTGCTGAAAATTTTCTACAATAAGAAGATGATTTTTTTGCATGTTGTAATGAGTTGATTGAATGATTGAGCATTCAAACGTTAAGAAATTGAGAATGAGCCAAATTGGTTGACTAGAGTTGATTGGTAATTGAATCTGATGGACCAAAATATTGTTAATTGAGCCTGGTTAGGAGTAGAAGACTCCTATTTAATTTGGACGCATAAAATTTTATCACTTTCACAGATGATGAAATCCCTGCCGATGGTACTGGACACACCAGAGCTCTACATATATCCGTGAAATGTAGGGATTATGTTGTTGCAAAAGTATTGATTGATAACGGCTCGTCTCTAAATGTAATACTAAGATCCACACTAGCAAAGCTCCCTGTGGATGCAACACATATGTGACCGAGCATGATTATAGTAAGAGCATTCGACGGTACCTGAAGAGAAATAGTCGGAGACATAGAGATACAAATTCAAATTGGGCCATGCCTATTCAATATTATTTTCCAAGTGATGGATATATTTCGTATATCAGAAAAAGGAAAGAAAGCACTGGTTGTTTTTTTTTTTTACCTTTTCTCCCGGTGTATGTGAAAAAGAGTGATATCCGACTATCCGGCAACACGCTTGGACAAGTAAGGCGATGAACCGTACCTCTATCTCTAGGCGCTATGATGTCTTATTATGTGGATCATGTCTTGCTTGAGGGTTCCAAACCTCGCCCTTCTCTAATAGGGGAAAGTACAGACCCACGCCTAGGGATATACGAGCGCCATTCTTCAGATGGATCGTTGTTCGATAGTTATTGTAGCCGGGATAAGCAGGCACGAACTTCCGTATAGCGCCCTAGTTTTTTAGTACAAGTAGCTAAGAGGGCTGGGAGGTACGACTTGCGTCAAACTTGTGAAAGAATACTTGCTGCGCACCTGCTGAACAAGGCTCCTTTCAAGTCAAACGGGGATTACCAGTTCCGTAGGGACCAACCATTGTACTTCTAGAGGAGGGTCTAACATAGCGGAAGGCCACTGCTTTTTTGAGTGTTCAGCACAATACGGTACGGTACATATTTCCCTCCCTATTCGAAAGTATGTTTATAATGGTATTTTCTGATATTTGTAATGGTTTATTTATATTAGGATCTGGTAATTTTATTTCAAGTAACTCTACTCTTTTAATGAATTTGTTCCTTTTATCTTCAAAAAATACCGTTGGACTTGGAGTACGTTGATGAGAAACGAAGATAATTTTGGTAGAGTTATTAGAATTGCTAAATTTTGAAACCCCAAATTTGGGGTGTTCCAACATCCGTTTTACTTCTACACGCGAAAATGAGTATCCGATTACACGTATAGAATTCTCAAAACTTAACCTCTTTTTAGACATTCTCTAAGCATATGTTTGGATGTTGAACTTTAAGAAAAAAAAAGGAAAGGAAATGAAATTATGAATGATTAGAAGGAAAAAAAAGTTATAAATCCAACTAAATTTTTTATACTCTTACAATGATGAAAATTGAGTACTCATTCAATATTAATTTATTATGACGTGTTTTAAAATATAATAATATATTCATATTTTAAGAAGAAAAAATAAATGAATTATTAGAATTTAAAAAAATGAACATATAATTTCAAATTAACTCAGAAGTAGTAAGTTTTCAATACTCTAAAATACTAAATTTTAAGTACTATAAGAATATTACAAATCTTCCAAGTGCCAGAGGGGTCGACGACTGATGTAGTATGGACTGAGTAGTAATTAGAAACACTTGGAAATGCGTGGAAATGAATGAGTTTTGATTACAAATCCAATGCACCTCAGCTCACTGATCAATTCTATCTCTAAGTCAAGAGCACTGTCTTCATCGCATTCAATGCTTCTCTCACCTACCTACCCATCCTCTTTCATATCACCATTAATAACAATTGGGAGCACTCTACTTTTTAAGAGCTCCAAACCATTCCTTTTGGATCACCCAAAATACCAAAAACTAAAATAGAGTAATGGAGAAGGGAGATAAAGGTAACATTGCAGTGAGCTCTGCAGCAGCGGAGATGGCGGTGGGAGGGCATGAGGAGGGTGAAATAAACAGCAACATGCGCACCACTGACGCCTTGTTGCGTCTTGTGCCGATGGGTCTTTGTGTGGTGGCTCTGGTTGTCATGCTTAAGGACTCTCAGTCCAACGACTTTGGTTCCCTTTCCTATTCCGACATTGGAGCTTTCAAGTATTCATCTACAATTAAAAAAAAACTACCTTTTCTTTTTCTTTCCTTTTATTTTTGTTGTGTTGTTGATGAATTCACTACTTCATGTTACACATTTTTTACCAAAAAAGTACGTAAAATTGGTTCAAGAAATAAAAAATAATTTGTGATTAATTCTTTTTTTGCTTTAAATAATGGGTATACTCGAAAGTTTTCTTACACGAAGTCAGAGTAAATGACTGATTTTAAACACATCGTGCCATTTTTTTCATTGAATTCATACCCGAGAAATGAACAAACTTCTAAGTCTAAGGTTTTCATGTTCGTAGATTTTGTGAATAGATTTTGTCTTCTCGGTTTGAGTTTGAATTCTTTTTTATACGAAAGATTGACATCACTATCTGGCAGAAAGTTTTAGTTTCATTGTGTTCATATAGAATATTACTTTGGAGTTTAATTAATCATCTGTAACTAATGAACTCATCCCGGAGCTCGAATTTCTCCTAGACAAAATTTCAAAATTATTAACTACTTTTGCTCATAATTAATTAAGGCTTAATTAAATGCAATGACCTCATTTTACGTATGTTCCATACTAGTTTTGTTATATCTTCGTGCTTATTTCATGTTAATTCCTTTTAAAATTTTCAAAGGATTAATTAAGTTTTATTAATAAATTTAGTTGAGATGTCATTCTGTTAGTTGGTTGGCTAATCATCCCAATGGATTATTCTTTTACCCTTTATTTACCTTGTAAATACACTGTACTAATCAGTTGAATTTTCAATAAAAATCAAGGTATGTGGTGCATGCCAATGGCATATGTGCTGGCTATTCCCTTCTAACAGCCATCGTTGCAGCAATGCCTCGTCCTTCCACACTTTCTAGAGCCTGGACCTTCTTTTTCCTTGACCAGGTCCGTTAACTTAATTATCTGGGTGTTTCCTGTTCTATTTTCTTTCGTGGTGTATGACCCTCGTAGTTTATACAGTTTCCAGATTTGAATGTGTTTTGTGTAATTGCCGAAAAAAATTATCAACTATGTTTACTTTTTGACATGCCCACATTACCTAAAAGACCCAAATTGATGAGAAATTTTGATATATAGAGCACCGAGAAAAGAAAAAAAAACGATTTTAGAACCTGTACTACTTTTAAGGAAATATATCTTCTTTGACCGGTGAAAAAGTTAAGTTGTCTCTTGCTAGACCATGATGCTAGACCATGATCTATCAATATAATTTGACTAGTCGTAGTTGTGGTATAGCAGACTCTATTTTCAATAAAAAAAAGTATCAAATAAGAACAATTTAGTTTTTTTTAGAAGTGTGCATTGTTCGGTTCGATCGGTTAATTAAGAAAATTTGTAATCGAACCGAATTCACCGATTACCTAAATAACTAAATCAAACCAAAATAACCATTAGAACTGAACCGAATGTAACCAAAGTAACAGGTTCGGTTTAGTTACTTGTAACCGGTTCGGCCGCACCTATACATTTGTTTTAAATATTAAGAAAAAATTTAAACTCAAAACATCAATATATTTAATAATCAAATATAATATCAATTATTCCATATAGAGGTGGGAAATAGGCCGGTCCGGTCATGAAACCGACCAAACCGACTCGTTATAATACGGGTTGGCTCGGCCCAGCCTAGTATTGAACAGTATCGGGCCAGGTCAGGGCCATCACGGACCTTGTTTTCAAGGCCTATGGCCCAGCCCAGCCCGGATGTTAGGCCCGGCGGGTCTGAACCGGTCAGCCTGTAAATCTACTCTTTTATCTAAAAAATTGAACAATTATGCATGTAGTAAGTTTTGAATCCTTGACATCTCTCTTATAAATCACTCTTTACCAATAAACCAAAACAACCTTTGTTGAAATTATTTAAAATATTTTATTATTATATTTTAAAATATTTTATCGAAACTTCATATAATATATTTTTGAGATAAACATATTTAATTAAATAAAAAATAATATTTTTCATTTAAATGAATATTTTATTCAATAAAAAATTATATTCGTGAAATTTTTAAAAAATATTGGTTTAATATTCTTAATATTTTTGTTATATTAATGAATATGAATTATAAATTATTTATTATATTTTTAGATTTTACACAAATATGAATATCATTAGTTTACGAATTTAATAAATAAAATAATTATTTTACTTATTATTACAAGTTTTTCTATTGAGATTTCAAAATAATAAAATACAATAATTATAAGAAAGTAACATGATTTTCATATAGCTTAGTGGTAATTTTTACACTTCCTATATTCTCCACCACGGTTCAATTCTCTCCATCTACATGTTTTAGAATTAAATCACATTAAAGGGAGGTCTAGCGTGTGAGTACACGGGTTGGTTCAGCGGTTCATTCTGGAACATCTTAAAATTCAAGTGGCTAAACCGGAACCGGCTGAAAAGGCCCGGGACCGGCCCCTTGCCACCTCTAACTCCATACACTAATCTCCAATAATTTAAAAAATATAATTCTATAGGCTTTAGTTTTGATTTATGCTTTATTTTAACTTCAATAATTAAAATATATATATATATATATATATTATATGGTTGTAATCGGTTCGAAGAGATTACAAATTGATTGAAAAATGTAACCGAACCGAAATTACGGTTATTAAAAATAACCAAGCCGATTACAATTTGTATAGTAAAAGACCGATTACAAATTTATTGAAAAATATAACCGAACCGAAATTACGATTATTAAAAATAATCGAGCCGATTATAATTTGTATAGTAAAAGAACCGACCGAACCGATAATGGGTTCAGTTTTTTAAAAATATGCACAGCCCTAGTTTTTTTTCTTTTAAGACAAAATTTCATTGAAACCAGGCCGAGTCTGTTTTTTTTTAATTTCTGAAATAAAATTATGTTTTTGTATTTTTCTTTATAAATAATTTTCCCTCTATTTTTTTTGTGTATAAATGCAGTTGCTTACGTACGTAGTTCTGGCTGCTGGAGCTGTGTCGATGGAAGTGCTATATTTAGCAAACAAAGGAGACAAAGCTATCACTTGGAGTGCAGCATGTGGTTCCTTTGGTGTATTCTGTCAAAAGGCCACTGCTTCTGTAGCCATCACATTCCTTGTGGTTGCTTGTTATGCATTGCTTTCACTTCTCTCTTCTTATAAACTATTCAGGAGATATGGTGCTCCTAATCCCATTACCTCTACTCATAAGGGAATTGAGATTGCCTCTTTTTCTTAGTTCATCTTCATTCAGGCATTTTCACACACATATTGTGTACTCGGATTTAGTTTTAATATATAATAATGTAGTCATAAAACCTTTGTGCTTTGCTTAATATGTGCCTTCTAAGTAGACTTAGTTAGAGTGGTTTTGTGTGTTTGACGATTGTCATTTCTGTTAAACCATAATGCTTTGTTAATAGGTCTGAACAGCGCCGTACTGATTAAATTCTCATACTCACGTCACGTGATTATGGATCTGAGCCGTAGTATTCTCAATATCTGTAGAATTGGAACTTTGAAAAAAAAAATTCCTAAGTCAAAATTATCATCTTTTTATCAACATAAAATATGTGAACAAAACAAAAATTGTTTTCTTAGAATTTTAAAGTTACTCTGTTTAGTTCTGTTTTATTAGATATATCTCTGTACTTTCCTGTTGAGATTAATATATGAAGAATTTCTTCTCAATTCTTCTTGCACACTTCAATATGGTATCAAAGCATTAGATTGTTTCCAATTGCGTTCAATTTCTGCTCTGTTTTCCTTTTGATCAAGTCCGATCAAAATCTCGTTCTTCGTTTTCTAATTCGTCATGGCTACTGAAGCTTCTTCTCAAGATACTTCAGCTTCGATTTCCTCCATTGATGATGGTAGCAGTCCCTACTTTCTTCATCATTCCGATAGCCCAGGTCTAATCCTAGTCTCACAACTTTTGACTGGAGAAAACTATGCTTCTTAAAGTCAAGCCATGATCATAGCTCTATCAGTCAAGAACAAGTTTGGGTTCGGTGATGGAACTATTACTCGTCCTGTAAGTAATGCTTCACTTCTCAATGCTTGGATTAGTAACAATAATATTGTGATTTCTTAGATTTTGAACTCAGTCTCTAAAGAGATATCTGCCAATGTTATTTTTGCTAATTCTGCATATGAGATTTGGTTGGATCAGAAAAAAGATTCCAACAGAGGAATGGTCCTCGTATTTTTCAACTAAGGAGGGAACTTATGAATCATACACAAGAAAAATTGAATGTTAGTACTTATTTACCAAATTGAAGACAATTTGGGAGGAGCTTAGCCAATTATAGACCTGTATGTTCTTGTGGTAAATGTGTCTGTGGAGGTACTACAGCTTTGGCCGATCATTATCAAATGGAGTATGTTACGTCATTCTTGATGGGGCTTAATGACTCGTTTTCTCAAGTTAGAGGTCAACTATTGTTGATGGATCTCATTCCTGCTATAAACAAAGTCTTTGCTCTTGTTTCTCAAGTAGAGCATCAAAGGACTGTTCATGCTGTTTCTGGACATCCTTCTCAAACAGATTCCATGCTCAGTTATAGGTCAAGTATTGTTAATGTGCTGTTTGCTCTTGTTTCTACTGCTACTTAAAAGCCAAATAATAATGGTCAGAACAAGAATCAAAGGAGGGAGAGGCCTTGTTGTACTCATTCTGGATATAATTGGCACACAATTGATAAATGTTATAAGTTACATGGTTATCCCCCAGGCTACAAGTCAAGGCCAAAATCTGATTCCAACTCCAACTCTAAGCCTGATAGCAATACTTTTGTGAATCAGATTTCATATTCTAATGATGAAAATTCCAAATCTCAAGCTGGAAGTTCCAATTTTCTCCCAATGCTTAATTCTGACCAGTGTCAACAACTCATGGCCATGCTTAGTACTCATCTAACAACAGCCAATAATATTGATACTTCTATATCACACTTCAGGTACATATTTTAATGTTACTGTCAATCCAACTATGGATATTGGACTAATAGATTCTGGCGCAACAAGTCATATATGTTATAATAAGGAAGCTTTTCAGTTTATCAGACCAATTCAGAATGCATATGTCACTCTACCTGATCATAAGAAGATACCAGTATTTTTCATTGGGTCTGTTCAGATTTCATCGTCTTTGGTCCTTAAGAATGTTCTGTTTGTACCAGAATTCAAGTTCAATCTTCTTTCAGTAAGGCCTTAACAACAGATTGCTCAATCTTTATGATATTCTTTACCCAATGTTGCCTTATTCAAGATTTACAAACCATGAAGATGATTGGCAAGGATAAAAGAATTAAAGGCTTGTATGTCATTGATGCTGGAGATAAGACATTTTGTAATTCAGCCACTGTTTTTGTTAATAATGTGACTGTTGAGGCTAGTACTTGGCATCGCAGACTTGGCCACTTATCATTCAAGAAACTTGATTTGTTGAAGAACAAATTTCCTCTTGCTTGTAATAAACCTCATTTGTCTCCTTGTTCCATTTGTCCATTGGCTAAACAAAGAAGAATTTCTGTTGTTTCTCATAATAATTTGAGTACTTCACGTTTTGATCTTATACATTGTGATATTTGGGGTCCATATCATGTCCCAACACATGCTGGTTTTCGATTTTTTCTTACTCTTTTGGATGACTACACTCGTTTTACATGGACCTACCTTATGAAACACAAGTCAGAGGTTCATACTATTATTCCTAGATTTTTCTCCATGATTGAGGCTCAATTTAACACTGTTGTAAAGAATTTCAGATCTGATAATGCCCCAGAGTTGCGTTTTACAGCTTTCTTTAACAGTAAGGGAGTTATTCATCAATATTCTTGTGTGGAAAGACCAGAACAGAATTCTGTAGTGGAAAGAAAACACAATGTAGCCCGTGCTCTCTTTTTTCAGTCACAGGTTCCTATCAAATTTTGGGGAGAATGTGTACTTACTGCCACTTTTCTCATCAATAGGACTCCATCACAGATTCTGAGAAATCAAACTCCCTTTGAGCTTCTCTACAAAACATCATTTGATTATCATTATCTCAAAGTATTTGGAAGCTTGTGTTTTGCTTCTACATTATCTACTCACAGACATAAATTCCACCCGAGAGCTATTCCATATGTTTTTGTTTGATATCCTCCAGGCATGAAGGGTTATAGATTGTACAATATCCAATACAAGACTTTATTCATATCTAGAGATGTGATTTTTCATGAACATATATTTCCTTTTCAGAATCTGTCTTCTCCAACTGCTATTGTGGATCCATTTCGTGATCTAGTATTGCCACAATCTGTTACTGATTTTTCAGTATGAACTCCAGCTCCACAAAATTCTGAAAACCATTTTTCTTCATCTGAAGAATTGTTTTTAGACACATCCCCAATTTCAGAAAGAGATCCTCAAACTCATGAGCCACCTCATGATCAAATAATTCCTCTTAGAAGAACAAACAGACAAACAAAACTAACATCTTATTTGAGAGATTTCCACTGCAGCTTGCTTTCCAAAACTGATACACCCAGGGTCTCTACTTCATACCCTTAATCCAAATACATCTCTTATGATTCATTGGCCTCCTCTCATAGCGCATTTCTACTTACTGTATCTTCTAACTATGAGCCTCAGTTTTTCAATTAATCTATCATATTCCTCATTGGCTGGCAGCTATGAATTCTGAACATAAAGCCATGGAAGAAAACAAAATCTGGTCTGTTACTACTCTTCCCAAAGGAAAGCAGTCTATTGGTTGTAGGTGGATTTATAAAATAAAATATAAATCCGATGGTTCTATAGAGAGGCATAAGGCCCATTTAGTGGCAAAGGGGTCTTGATTTTTTAGTGCAAATGGGTACAATCAACAATAATTAATTACGAAGACTAATTGGTTGTTTTAGAATTTTTTTCAAATAATAATTGTAATGGTTTAAAAAATTATAATAATAATAATAGCAATTACAAACAATTTAATAAGCTAATAATAGCTCATTTTGTAATGGTAATAATATATAAATTTACTACATACAAACTACAATCTATTTATAAATTATCATATCCATAATATATAATATATAAAAATAAATAGAAAAATAATTAATAACAATTTATCGACATATTATTTGTACAATCTCTAAAATGATAATTTAATTTTGTAGTTATATGGTTGGTAAGATTTTTGTTGTAATTTTACAAGTTAAGACATGTTTGAATATGTACGTGTGTGTATACACATATATAAGTTATATGTAAAAAAAATTGAGAGATAGATGATAAAATAACATATATAAGTTTACTAATATGTGATAATTATAAAACATGATACATCATATATATTATACTCCATACTTACTAGTTCAGTCCATTTAAAATTAATTTTAAAATTTTCTAAATTGAAAACTGTCATTCTTATAATTAAAATACAATGATCATTATTACATATAAAACATTAAAAAGTCATGCAATAATATTTTTGAAAGAAAAACTCAGTGTATAGTAAATAAGTCCTAGTCTTAAGCCTAAGTTATTTTAGGCTTGTGTCACCCCTACAAACTTATACGACAAAACAGGTAATAGGAAGAAAGTGTAATAACTTGATCTCGTTCTATAAAAATAAGTAAAAACTTGAACCACACATAATTAATCTCACTTGTCGTGCCACACGTTATTTTGAACAATGAAACAATGTCGAAAGGCGCTACTCTAGTGAGTTCAAAGTGCTAAACTAAAAATATTTTTTAGTTAAATCCGATGTATTTTTTGAAAACTAATAATAATTGTGCTTTGATTACATTGTGTGCATACACACACATCAAACGAGTGCCTCATTCTCAACCATAAAACGTTGAGGATCTTCCCATATCCCTCACAAAATCCATTTCCAAATAAATCCAAACTAAAATTGGAATATATCTCTATTGAATTGTATCTGTAAAAGAAAAAAAGCTCTCTTTTTATAGCAATAAATAACAAATAAAAAAATAGGCAATTTGGAGGAAATGCAGTTGCTTGTAAGAAAGAACAAAGGAATACAGCAAAACGTGAAGCAAGGGATCAAAAGAACCAATAATTGAAAGATCTGTTAAGGAGGAATAACATAGACAAAAGGTAAAAGGTGCAGCCAAATTCAAGAGTATTAATTATATATAGTTTTTGGAAAGAGATTGTTTAGTGTACAAATCATGAAAGTTAGTTGTCTGATTATATTAATAATTGCATTCTTGTTCTCTCTATCCCTTTTGTCTTCAAAACAGAACAGAATTTCGATGTTAACAGTTCACCAAATTCTCTTTTTGATTTGTTCAATCAAACAACAACAACTGTCTCTTGTGTCCTCACTTTCCTTCTCATCTCTACACATATACGCAATATGAAATGAATAGTAGTTGCCTCTTGAATGATAAGAGAAGCGTTTTTCTACTGATTTTTGTTAAATTTACCATTAATTTTGTTGAAGAAAGAGAAGTAGAAGCTGCAGCCTCAGAATGAAATCTTCATCATAGACAAAAGAGGGAAGCAGAACAGAGATTTTCACCAAACACAGTGGGTGTCTAACCATTTCTGGTAAAAAAATGATTTCAGGCTTCAAGTAGGCATCCTTTGGAGATCATAGGCAACCGTTAGAATCATTTGTGATATATATATATATATATCATTCCTCATTGTAAACAAGTAGAATTTCTTCAATAAGAGATCAGAACAAAAAAGGTTCATCATTTCTACAGCTCATCATTTTCCTTTTAAGATCAAAACCAATAAGTTCATCATTTCTACATGGTATCAAACCATGACACCAATCCCAGACTGACCTCCATCCTGCTCACTGGCCACAACTACATACCGTGGGCCAGGGTGGCTCGGGTGAGCCTGAAGGAAGAAGCAAACTGGGTTTCGTGGACGGCAGTAAGCCAAGACCAGACTGAAACTCAGAGGAATGGGACATCATGGACAGCCAGGTAATGACCTGGATAACTAATTCAATAGACCCAAAACTCAGTGAAATCTTTTATTTTTGTGAAATAGGACAGGAACTCTGGGAAGAAATCTGGAGCAGCTATTATGAACAAAACAATTTTGCGCAAGTCTTTGAACTTAAATGATAGATCTCCCAAGCAAAACAGGGGGACAAATCAGTACCAGAGCTAACCGGGTTTTTAAAATCTAAGTTCAAAGAGCTTGAAACCTTGAGACCGATGACCAGTGACCTGAAGGAACTCCAAGAGAGGGATGAGCGGGATATGGTTTTCCACTTCTTGACGGCTCTCGACTGAAGCTACGAAACATTCCGAGATCAGATCTTGATGTCGACAGAGAAGCCAACTTTTGCCACAGTCTCAGCCATGGTTCAAAGAGAAGAAACCAGGCGAAGAGTAATGAGTACCAGAGATGACAAGGCAGAGGCACTAGCCATGGCGACCTGCGGCTCCCTCCGAAACCCTACCCTAAGGAAGGGGGAAGGCACCGCGGACAGCCAGGCGAGCCGGTGAAATGCAGCCACTGCCGAAAGGAAGGGCACACCCACGACCAGTGCTGGAACCTGCACCCTCATCTCCGGCAGAACCAGAGAAAGTTCCAGAACGAGCGAGGGAGCTGCGCGAAGAGTGACGAGCGAGGAGGCTCCGCGAAAACATTTCCCTTTTATACCGAGGGTTTCAGCGGAGCGGGTAACGGGTCAGGACCCGACCCAGATCGCAGAGCACACAAGACAGACGGACCCGGTTCAGGTAATGGGTACCGACCCTACCGAATGGAAGGAATAAACATATCTGGATCCATTAGAGCAGACTTGCACCCAGACAACAACGCAGAGATGGCTACACTGCTCAAACATTTCGGAGAATTTTTGCGCGATACCTCAGGTTCATCCATTTGCAATACTGTCAATTATTTTTCTAAATCTGCAAATTTTTGTCATAACTTAGAACACTGGATAATAGACTCTGGTGCCTCCGATCACATGACTCATAACACAAAAAATCTACACAGTCTCACTAAATTAGAAAAACCACAACACGTGACGGTAACCAATGGAAATAAAGTTCCAATTTTTGGCATAGGGTCCACCACACTCTTCACAAAAACCATTAACAACGTACTTTGTCTACCCAATTTTAACTCCAATCTCCTATCCGTCAGTAAAATAACCAAAGACTTAAACTGCAATGTTACTTTTTCACCTGACAAAGTAATTTTTCAGGATCGAGTCACCGGGAGGAAGATTGGTGAAGGAAAATTTAGACATGGTCTGTACTACTTAGAAGATACCGACAAAACATGTCTGGCCACCTCTAGTACAGTACCAAAAGACAAAATATTACATTGGAGATTCGGTCATCCCTCCGACAAAATCCTAAACAAATTACTTGGTTGTAATTCAGACTTTAGTAGTTGCTCAGTCTGCAAACTCTCAAAACAAACCAGGTTACCCTTTCCATTATCTACTAGTACGACAAAATGATGTTTTGAATTAATTCATTCTGATGTTTGGGGACCTGCCCCAGTTGACTCATATAATAAATTCAAATATTTTGTTACATTTATTGATGATTTTTCTCGCCCCACATGGTTATACCTTTTGAAATCAAAAATGAAGTCTTCAGTCATTTTCAAGAGTTCAACAATTTAGTTGAAACTCAATTTGAAACAATTATAAAAATCTTTAGGTCTGGTAATGGAACCGAGTATACTAACAACACCTTTTTGAGTTTTTAAAACAAAAGGGTATCCGACATCAAACCACCTGTATCCACACCCCACAATAGAACGGTGTCTCAGAACGCAAAAACCGACACCTTCTTGAAATGACTAGGTCTCTCCTCCTCCAAAACAACGTACCCAAAAGATACTGGTCCGATGCTATACTCACAGCAACTTACCTCATCAATCGATTACCCAGTGTAAAATTGCATCTTAAAAGCCCTCTAGAAATTCTCAAGGGTAGGAAAATTAACCTTGATCACATACGAGTATTCAGATGTACATGCTACGTACACATTCTAAAACTTGATAAATTGGACAAAACCTCAGTCAAAACCCTATTTTTGGGGTATTCAGCTGAAAAAAATGGGTATAAGTGCTACGACTCAATAAACCATAAATTCTACATCTCGCGCGATGTCCAATTTTTAGAACTAGAATCCTATTACCCAAAGGACTCCGACAATCATAACCACCACCAAACGTTTCTGCTACCTAACAGTATTATTTCCTCTGATATCATAAGACAAGAACAGGATACCACATCAACCGCGCCTGAGACAACTACCTCAGGGGAAGCAACTGATGAGGCAGTTGTCACTGATGAAGCAGTAATCGTAAGAAGATCAACAAGGCAAACTCAACCCCCAGCAAGATTAAAAGACTACGTGTCCCATCAGGTTCTATACCCTATCCAAAATTTCCTATCTTATAATAAAATCTCTAACATCCACAGGGCATACTTGGGAAAAATTGATGAAACAGTTGAGCCAAAGACCCATCAAGAAGCCCAACTCGACCCCAAATGGAGAAAGGCGATGAATGAAGAACTTCTAGCCTTGGAAAAGAATGAAACTTGGGACATAATCCCACTACCCAACGGGAAGAAACCCGTAGGATGTAAATGGGTCTACAAGACCAAATACAACAGCAACGACACTATCGAGAGATATAAAGCCCGACTAGTTGCCAAAGGCTTTACTCAGACATATGGAGTGAATTACCAGGAGACGTTCGCTCCAGTGACAAAAATGAACACAATCCGAGTGTTACTATCCGTTGCCACCAACCTCAGCTGGGAACTATATCAAATGGATGTAAAAAATGCATTCCTCCAAGGAAATCTAGAAGAAGAAGTATATATGTCCCTACCTCCAGGACACGAGAAAGCAACGCACCCATCTCTGGTATGTAGATTAAAGAAGGCTATATACGGCCTGAAACAGTCACCAAGGGCATGGTATGGAAAATTAAGCCTGTCTCTTTAAAAATTAACTTTGTCAAAAGCACGGCTGACTCATCTATGTTTGTCAAACACACGAACAAATCCACCACCATCGTTTTAGTCTATGTAGATGACATTATCATCACCGGAAATAACCACGATGAAATATGGAGTGTTCAAAAATTTCTAAAAGGAGAGTTTGATATTAAAGATCTAGGAAAACTGAAGTACTTTCTAGGGATAGAAATAGCTCACTCGAAAAAGGGATTGTTTCTATCTTAAAGAAAATATATCTTAGACTTGTTAAAAGAAACAGGCATGATAGGGGCAAAACCTGCTAGCACACCAATGGAAACCAACATGAAAATAGGACTGAATGATAGCAAACCAATAATTGATATAGGCCAATATCAGAGACTAGTAGGAAAACTAATTTATCTAATGGTTACAAGACCAGATATCACTTTTGTAGTTAACGTTATCAGTCAATTCATGCACGCACCCTGCACAAATCACCAGGCAGCCGCAGAAAGGATACTCATATACCTTAAAGGAACACCCGGCCAAGGGATATGGATGAAGAGCACTGGGGCAAACTCTGTAGTTGGATACACTGATGCTGACTGGGCAGGTAGTTATGATAGAAAATCTACAACTGGCTTCTGTGTCTTTGTAGGTGGAAATCTAGTAACCTGGAAGAGCAAGAAACAAACTGTTGTAGCAAGGTCAAGTGCAGAGGCAGAATACAGAGCCATGGCCTCCACTACTAGTGAACTCACATGGATTAAACATCTCCTTCAAGACATGAAGGTCGAGATAAGAAAACTGATAGAGATGCACTGTGACAACCAAGCAGCACGTCATATTACAATGAACCTCATTTTCCACGAGAGAACCAAACACATTAAAGTGGACTGTCACTTCATAAGAGATAAGGTACAGTCGGGAGAAATCACCATTCCCTTTGTACGTAGTGAAGACCAGCTAGCCGACATCTTCACCAAAGCCCTTGACAAAAATAACCTCCAAAGAATACTTAACAAGTTAGGCTCGATCAACCTATACGAACCCAACTTGAGGGGGAGTGTTGAAGAAAGAGAAGTAAAAGTTGCAGCCTCAGAAGAAAATCTTCATCATAGGAAAAAGAGGGAAGCAGAACATAGACTTTCACCAAACACAGTGGGTGTCTAACCATTTCTGGTAAAAAACGATTTCAGGCTTCAAGTAGGCATCCATTGGAGATCATAGGAGATCATAGGCGACCGTTAGAATCATTTGTATATATATATCCTTCCTCATTGTAAACAAGTAGAATTTCTTCAATAAGATATCAGAACCAAAAAGATTCATCATTTCTACAGCTCATCATTTTCCTTTTAAAATCAGAACCAACAAGTTCATCATTTCTACAAATTCCATTTGTTTAAATTTAGTATTAATTCTAAAATATGTGCCTATGATTCAATAGTGTGAATTATCGAATATCATTTCATTCAACAAAATCGGTATGACTTTTTAAATATCATGTAACAAGTATACGTAATTATTTCTTCAGACAAAATTGTAAATGCATATAGTTGGCTTCAGAAAACTTGAGGTTGAATATTACCATCCTATTTTTCATTAATTATGTCTATCCATGATCACCACTTAAGGGGACCTATTAGTAGTGGGTTACTTTTAACTATAGTTAGGTGTGTAGTTTTCTTGAACAAATGAATTGTCATTGGGGGTGGATTATTCTAAAGAAAATGACAGACAAATCATCATTCCGGTTTCAACCACTGTATAATTTGGTAATTAAATTATTTATTCTGATCATTTTAACAATTCATGGTTAATTTTTGGTTATTTTCATTGTTCTCCCGCTATTCTAATGAAAATATTGCATGATAGTTTATCAAATTTGAAGGTTTAGATTTATTCGAAAAACCCGATTGTCTTTAAACTTTCATTAATTATTCCGTTTATAAATAAACGCATTCTTATCATTCAACAAGATAAAGTAGATTATAATTCTTGCTCAACAAATTTTCAATTATATATCAATTTTATAACTAATTTTTATTTCATATTAAATATTAAATTGATCTAGTTCGTTGAGATGCATCTTCATCTCTAATCATATAAGACAACATTAAGATATATTTTCCTCTAGATCAACAGACAGAAGCACATCAATCAAATGACTATATTTGCTCGCGTGCTTAAGCTTTTGAGAAAGATTGATTTGATTCTTAGAGAGAGAAAAATAGAACGAGAGAATAAGAAAAATACGTTTTTTTTTGTGAAATATAAGAAAGATACGTTAAGACGTCGTTCATGTGATTTTGTCAATTTGATTTGATTTGTCACGTGACCAAACTTTTTGCTATATTAGGCAGTCCTTTGTCTTCTACTCTGTCTATACTTCTGCCTATTATTATTATTATAATTAATATCATTTAAATTCATATGTTTGGCGTTTTGTATTTCTTGATAAGATTGAACCTTAATTAATTAAGACACATATGTTCTAAGTTGTCTTAGTCTTACTTTATTCAATTTTTATGTCTACTCTACGTCTCATCTAGTCTACATTAATAAACATAATATTTTATAAACAAAAACTTGTACATTAAACCACACCACTCGACTCTTATTTCTGCTTCATTTAATTAAGTGGTGAAGACATTAGACGTGAAAAAATGCTCATTTTTCAGGCCTAATGTTTGAATACTATTGAATGCAAGCGATTATTTGAGTCATGTCTGCTACTGTGAAAGCCAATAATTTACTCTAAATCATTTAAGACTACTCTTAAGAGTATGGTACACAAATCTCTTGCGATTAACCAATATGTGGCTAATTTAGGACGCCTATGATATCAGAAAAATGATGATTAACAAACAAAATCTAAAAGGAAACATATCATCTCATGTTTTTCTTTAGAACATAAGGTAATCAGTTGGTTAGATTTGAGTCGTTAAATGAAAAAAGAATAGACCTTTTAATATTTTTTAAGATAATCTAGAAAATTGTTGTTTTTTAATCAAATTTTTAGATCAAACATAATTTTTTTCATATTTGCTACAACCAGAGAGAATCATGATCAATCCACTAGAAGTAATCAATCAAGCGTATGGATGTTCATGGTTCAATAGTCAATCAAATTTTTTTAAACATTTACAAATGACATTATTGAGCAAAAAAAATATAAAACTAAAATTTAGTTTGAGTTCGTTTCGATTTGAAACTATTAAAATTTCATACCAAACTTATATAAAGAACTTACCGAAACGGTTAGTTTTGGGTTTGGTTGTACCGGTTTTGTAAAAAAAAATTCACCCTTAATCAAGTGTGTGTTCTCACGTGACTAACTTGAGATATTTTAGGTACTTTGCCTAAATTAAGAATATTTCAAAACGTGCTAAAATATAAAAGGAGTGTATCATGGATGCAGAAAGAAACTTAGCCCCCAAAGGAGAAAAAAAATTACACGAAAAAACCAAATGAAGAGGTAGATGAGAGAGGATGAGTGGTGGTAAAAAGGAAAAATTCTATAATATGAAATCGATATAATATTAGGATTCATTAAATATGTGTTAGAATTTATTAAATATATATAAGATTCATTAAATAAAATTGTTATATAATAAATATTAGAGTTTATTAAATATGCGTGAGATGCATAAAAAATCTCATACGATGAATAATGAGAATGATGCGGTAAAAAGGTTGAAACTTTTTATAGCTAAATAAGATTAAGAAAGAGAGTAAGAAGAAAAGAAGCCCACCTGGATGCTGCTGCTGCTGCTGCTGCTTCTATGTTAGGTGTAGATTCAGCTCCACTTGGCATTTACATCTCTTCCTCCCCACTACCCCTCACTACTCCGCCAACCCCCCAACCCCTATGACTAACCCTACTCTCTCTCTCTCTCTCTCTCTCTCTCTCTCTGTCTCTCTCTCTCTATGTCTATAAACTAGAGATGGAGAGAGAAATTGAAGTGTTAATTAAAGAGGAGAGAGTGAGGGATAGGGAATCTACTCAGACCTTCCACTGTACATTAGCACGTTCTTTCAGTCATATGCCCCCAATTCCCAGTTCCAGCCTTTTCTCAGTCTCTCTCTCGCCTTCTCTCTCTACCTCTATCTCTCTCCTCCCCCCTCCCCCCTCCCCCTCTCTCTCACACATTATTCTCTCTCCTACTTTATAAGTGATCTTCTTTTGGCTCAATATGATTAATCATTTGTGTCATTTTAACTGAGTCTTACATAAGCTGATTTATTATGTATGATTTTACATTAGTATCACATGAATTAATCTAGAATTACTAAATAATTAATTAAGTGATATGTTCGTCATTTATAAATTAATATTTTATGATTTATTAAATAATTTGATAAATTAATCTATGAATTTTTGTCATACTACTTGATCGTTTAAAATTTAATCAATAACTTGATCAGTGTAAAATTATTCTTAATTCTGATATCAAATAGGTACCAATCAAAAAATTTAGATCCTGGTACAATAAAGAAATTACATCATTGATCAAATAAATGATTTTAACTAGTATTTCATTTAATAAAAATGCCATTCTCGTTAAAACTCTTATCTTTTTTATAAGACCAGTTAACATAATTGTTAACTTCTCAAATTCACACAATAATGTCGTGACATTGAGTCCGTACAATTCTCAAATCATAATAAAATTGTGTAAACTTCTGCCCTTTGGTATGCATTAATAAACTAAAATTTTCATGCAACTAAACAACAAAAAAACATTGATTTATGTTCTCATAAATTATGTAGAGGAAACAAGCAACAAATAATGAAGGGTTGCAGGTGTCGAAAGGCAGCTAATATATAATGCGCACAGTGTATAAATTTTCATCTTTCATAAAATGTTAAAAAGGGATTGTTATCATCTATCAGATCAGATCAGGTTGGGGAAGGTGAGTAATGGACGTTTCTGTCTAGAAATGTTTCAGTCTTTGCAGTGAAATAGTAATGGCTTTTCTCTGTACTTTCATTAAATCCTTTCCACATCATTAATCTTCATTTGCTACATAATCATCTCTTTCTAGTTTGAGCTATAAACTTAAATTTATTTTAAACATAATGGGCTTTGTTCCTTCTATGCTTCTCTTCCTACTTTAAGCTATAATATTAGCATCATTCTCCTGGTCGTAGTTTAAAGAATTGAAAAAAAAAATCCATTTTTTAATTAATTTGTCTAGTTATTGAAATAACATGCATGAGGGAAAATAAATATGTTCACAATTACCACTATGCGCCAAACTAATTTGGTTTATCCATTTTGAGAACAACGCATTACAGTGTCATTACTGAAGGTGGTGAGAATGGAACCAATCAACGCATTACAGTGTCATTACTGAAGGTGGTGAGAATGGAACCAATCAACACATTACTGTAGGATGTGAAGGTAGTGTCTAGGAGAGCAATTCGAGCAGTAGCGAAAATCCCTTTTCTTCCATAAAGGGTCAAGGCAAGACGGACAGCACCAATATGGAGGTGAGCGTAGCCTTGTGTCTGCCCACCATTAAGCAGCTTGTGGGGGATCTCAAGAGTGACATACTGTTCTGCGGTGGTGGTTGGAGATCACAGTGGTCTAATTTTATGGTTTGCACAATTTTCTTCACATGAGGTCTGTGAGTAGATATCAAAGTTCTGATACTACGAAGGACTCGGTTTGACCGATGATAAAGGTTGTACGAACTAAGAAGTGGTAATTCTGTTTCCTGAATTCTGACATCTTCAGGGAGATGATGGATTTCAATAAGGTTCTTGATCTTGTTTGCAATGGTTCGACGAATAGAAGGGGGAAGATCTTGAGGAGAGAATGAGGAGGAAAGGCGAACATGTTCAAGACTTGTTGAGTCACTCATTTTCAGGGGTCTCTCCTTACTGGCTTATTTCTTATAGTATGTTACTCTGAGTTGTTTTAGTTTGATGCATATTTTCATAGGTCCTAACAGCGGCTCCTTAAGAGGATGGTTGAGCCTTACCTAGATATTGAAAGTATGCATTAGACTGATCAGCTGAGAATCGTATAGCTGAATACCCATCTTGGTATCAGAGCCATACTTTTACAGCCCGTGGTAATCTATTATGGCCTTGGAACATGAACAATCCTTTTGGGCATGGCATTTGAGCTGGAGATGGGATTTGGTAGATACTGATCGAAGTTTGGATTCTCCTTTGAGCATCCCCTTAAAAAAACTTTTGTTGTTCACATAATTTATCAAGGATGGCTAATGCAAGTTGATAGATTTCACCAAGAGAAATGTCTGTCATATCTCGGCGAAAGGCATTAATGGCCCGGTGTAGTTCAGGTTACAATTCTTCAGGAAGAGAGCAATGAAAGTGTGCCGAATGTTGACATCATTAGCTCCATTCAACATGTAATACTTGTCAGACATGCGTTGAAAATATTTTTTGTAAATCACGACGTTCCAAAGAATAACATTTCATTTCAAAAAAGTCTTGGAGGCTACGTTTGTCAATGAGTTGGAAGTCACCAATGAATTCTTTATGTAACATCTCCAAAAGAGTGCCAACATCAAGGCTACGGGCTACAGTCAACCTTTGATAAGGACTAAGACTTTGAAACCATTCTCGTAAAGTCCTTGTGAATCGAGATAAAAACTCAGAGAGCCAAATTCATGAAGACGATCATGCCATTTGTTTGGAGGAAGATCGTCAAAAGTAAACGAGGGGCCATTCGTTGGTTTATATATATTCCTCGAATCTTGGGAATGGAGAAGGAAGATCATCGACAGAGGGTTCTTCCTCGTCTATATCACCGGGTTGGACCATGGCAATCACATAAATATCAGCTTGGCATGCCTCTGAAAGAAGACTAGAGGTATCATCAATGCTAGAGGTATCGGTTCCTGAAACTGAACTGGAGAGACTATGTAAAGATTGTAATGTCTGGATTGCCGGAGCAGGATCCAGAGGGGCCTTCAGTTTCTGAGGTTGAAGAGGAGGACGGTCCGGAAGGGTAGAGGGTTTTACATAAGAGGTTGAGGCTAGGGAAATGGGATGGAGCTGAACAACATGAGGTATCGAAGGGAGAGGAGCAAGCTGTGCTGGGGGAGCTGTTGGTATCTACCGAGATCGTCTGAGTTGTCTTAAAATGGGATAAGATATTTTGAACAGATTATTATAATCGGAGGCTTTGGGATAAGGTGTGGGAGATGAGAGTTACCGAGGAGTTGGGCTGCTCATGGGATAGGAAGAATATGGATCATAAAGAGTTTGAGATTTCTCCTTAGCCATATATGCCTTTATCCTGTAGAGATCTTGTTGAATCTGGGATAGTTCTTGCTCTTTTTTCCAGAATTTGATGCCTATGTAACCCTTTTCGACCAGTTGCTTTAATTCAGTATCTAAGTGCAGAGCTTTTGAAGTGAGCATGTCCCGAAGCTGCTGAATTTGGTCAAAAATATGCCCTACTTGAGTGGATAGGGTGTCAGATTGTAGATGTAGCTGATCTAGTTTAGCATCAAGTTTTGTAGAGCCCGATTTTGACACACAACATTTTCGGACTGCCAATTAAGCACTTCTTTAGCAGCAGGGAGAGACTTAGGTTCTCCTGTAGGAGTGACCTCAGTAGGAATAGAGAAAGGTCGGGTAGACACTTTTGTAGCAGGATTGATGCGTCTGGTCAAAGGTGAAAAATCTTGTTTGTATGATTCCATCATGGCAAGGTAGGGAATGGTATTAGGAACAGAGTGTACTGGAAGAACTGATGTTGGGTGCATGGATGGAAGAAGGTACTGAGGGCTGAGGGCAGACCTAGTGAGTGGTAGTGCTAGAAGAACCACCATGATCATTATCGTCAAAGTGATGGTGGGAACCCTATTGGTGACAGGGCAATTTGGTGGGCTTCTTGCGGGTGATAGTAGTCCTTTGATACCACGATTCATCATCAGTATCCCAAATAGGCTCAACACAGTCACAATCAGGGTGGCATTTTTCTGAGGCAACATCCCAGATGAAATGTCCATTTACATGGGACATATAACAGCGTCGCGAGGGCATGTAAGAAGGAGTGATAGTTAAAATACTTCCAACAAAAAAAGGTCTGGAGGAAGAGGACTCTGCTGTGCCAGGTTTGGCAAATATGGTTTTAATGGTCCCATCGGGGAGACGGTGCACCTGAGGAGGGGCAGATGTATGGACATCGCGTTGGATGGCATGAAACTGACGTTCATGATTATTGATCCATTCGAGAGGCATCACTTGCATGAGTTCTTTTTTAGAGATATGTCGAGGGATCTGGATGATAGAAGTATCATCAGCTTTGTTAGAGACAGCAAAAAGGGCATCCTAAGTAGAGTTGGGGAAATGGAGATCAAACGAGTGATTTTGGAGGCAATAAATGATCCGATGATGCATGGTGGCCATGATGGCCCTAGAGTCGTGTTCTGCGCCTACAATCTGGACTTGAACTTTCAAGCTCTGAGGCAGAGTCAGGTCTGCAACTTTAATATTAAAGTTCAGGGAAATGGTGAGAATTACAGTGCCATTACTGAAGGTGGTGAGAATGGATCCAATCAACGCATTACTGTAGGATGTGAAGGTAGTGTCTAGGAGTGCAATCCGAGCAGTAGCGGAGGGAGATAGATGGTAGCGCTACCAACCACCTTTGGAGATAGGCTCATGATCAGATCCTAGGTTGGCATAGTCTTCGTCATACAGTGGGCCCTGGAGGTATATGGAGCTGAAGTCATCAAGGTCGTGGTGGTCATCTGGTGCAGATGGTGGAATAGGAAGTTGGCTGAGCTCTGGGGAGAGACAGTCAAGATGGAATTGGGTGTCTAGCTGATAGGGATCTTAAGATTTAAATGGATATAGATCCTAAAGATGAGGTGGAACAAGAAGTTTGCTGAGCTCTGAGGAGAGACAGTCAAGCTGGAATTGGGTGTCCAGCTGATAGGGATCTTGAGATTCAAATGGATATAGTTCCTGAAGACGAGGTGGAATAAAAAGCTGGCTGAACTCTGGGGAGAGACAGTCAAACTAGAATTGGGTGTGCAGCTGATAGGGTTCTTGAGATTCAAATGGATATGGATCCTGCAGGCGAGGAGACCTCTGTCAATGATCTTCTACCTCCACTGCACTCCCAATGGCGTGATCGTCTTCATGAATTTGTCTTGGATTGACTTACAGCTTTTTAAACCAGAAATTAACGTGATTGCGCATATACAGTGTGTCATCAGCATAATGGTCCTATTCACAGTGGAGAGTGTAGAAACAGAAAAAAGTATGTCTCTGTTTCCAAGGAGCTGACCATATATTGTGTTCAGTGAGAATCTTGTGAAACTGGCTGTGCCGGAATGGCAGAGGAGCAAATAGTTGAAGAAGTGTCACGAGGTGAATGTGGGTATTGGCAGCATCACAAAAATAATGGTAGATAAGATATTGAGGAAATCCGATGGCACAGTAATGAAGGGCAGAAAGAGCCCAAAGATACGTATTGGCAGCATTACAAATATAATTGTAGATAGGATATGGAGGAAATCCGATGGCACAGTAATGAAGGGCAGAAAGAGCCCAAAGATACCAAATGAGTTCTTTTGGTATGGCCTCTTTTATGAGGGGAACTCTGGTATAAGAGATGGCCATATCAAAATGGTCTAGGACAGGATGGATTTGAGTTTTTACAAGTAACACATGAAGCCAATAAAACAGAGTTTTTGTGGCAAGATTATTGATAGAAGTGGGACCATCAGATTTAAGACCTGTAGGGAAAATGGTAGCAGACATACTGAAGGGCATGGTTGGATTTAACAAATATAATCATTTATGTTAGTTCTTAGGGGTGTGCATGGTCGGCTTAGTCTAGTTTTTGGTGTAAAAAAAATTGAACCGAATTTCACGGTTTTGTCATAATGAGAGTCGAATCGACAATAATGTGCTTATAAATCGAACCAACCGGATCATAAAATAATTTTTCGGTTTGGTCGGGTTTTACGTCCACCACGATTTTTTTTTCAAGAGAACCATCAATGAATTTAATCATACATGTTTCAAAAAATTTTAAGTTTTTCATACGTTGCAATAAAAACTCATAGTTTAAACACAATGTGTGAACCAAATATTAAAGAGAGTTGAGAGTCAGAAAGGTACAAAAAGAGATAAATGTGAGAAAATATATATACATGTATGAGAGGATAAATGGTTAGTCCGGTCCGTTCGGTCCAAAATGTATACAATTTTTTGACCAATTGAAAGTTTGGTTAATTTTAAATCAAAGACAAAACTGATCACATCTAGTTAAAAAACAACCAAACTAATCATTTTGAGTTTGGTCCAATTTGGCTTGATCGGTTTGGTCAGTTTCTGTGCACCCTTACCCAACATGAGGAGATCACTTTCCAACTAAAACTAGACTCCCTTGTAGTTTGCATATCTTTTACAGATATTTTCACTAGTTATAATCAATGTCATGTTAGGAATGTTATCTCACGCACATACTTCAACCAACAAAAAAAACTCAGAAGCTTAAGTTTGTTTCACGATTTTTTTTCATAATGTTAGGGTTTTAATTGCTCATATGAACTAACAAACTACCAAATTTGTGCATTAGGAAAGTTGAAAGACTAAATATACGCATTTTAAAGTTTAAGATGAAAACTATCAAACCGTTAAAGCATAGGAGTGCAAGTGAATTAAACATATAGCACTATAAGAAAATAGGCCTACGGCGACGGTCATTCGAGTCTACGGCAACGGTTTCTAACCGTCAAAATCGATACGGCGATAGTTGGAGAATCGTCGGGATTAAATCACTGACGGTTTTGACAACCGTAGGAGGAATGTCGCGATAGAGACTCTAAAGCAACGGTTATTTTGACAATTCATGACGTTCTGCAACCGTCGCTAAATAAAATTTAGCGCGACGGATTTTAGAACCGTCGCAAATTGTATATATAATGACAGTTCTACAACCGTCACGCAATAGGTAGTCTTATCGCAATGGTTTCAAAATCGTTCTGAATTTGTCCTCGTCCAATTTTGCGACTGTTTAGAAACCGTGCAAAAAACTCTGATTTCGCATACTCCTTATTTCTACTAATTCTAAAAAATCCCTGCATATTAACACAATTTAATAACGTAATATTTCCAAAATAATCAGAGCAGTATCACTATATATATTTACAGAGCACATAATTATAAAATATTAAATCATTAATTAGAGATCCAAAACTATAATAGATTATCAATACACATTATTTAATGAGTTCAAAGTATGAAAATTTGAAATAACAAAATAGTTTAGAAGTACTATAAAATAACGTTAAACAACAAAATGTTACCCTAGTATTTACGAGAATCTTGCATAAACTTCATAATTAAGTTTAGTTGGGAGCGTATCTTTAAACATTCAGCATGCACCTGATCATATTTCTCACGCATCTCTGAACATTCAACTTCTAACTGAGGCACCCGTGCGCATTGAGCCTCCAACGTAGCTACTCGTGCACGTTTGGATTCTAACTCAGTTGATAAACGGGTAGAATCTTGCGTGGACGATTCCCCCACGATAATGTGAGAATACTTGAAATGGAGTTACCCCGAGTCCTAATGAACACACTCGTTCAGGATGCTCTAGACCCAATACTTGTGAGAGCACGTCGTTTGGTAAAATTGGATCATAATCACCATCCAGAAGTTGACTCATGCGCTCTTTAAATTTCACTTATAATACAAAATTAAGACTTAATATGAGTAAACATGAAATAATTATTTAAAAACTTGGCATTAATATTACAATTTATACTCATTACAACGTTTGCAGTCTCTTCATTTACATAAGTTCCGTCTTTCCATTCATGTGAGGCTACAAATAACTCCGTTCTTAAGGGCTCTCTTTGAAGCTCTTCTGTCTATAAAATGAAAATATATGATTAAATATACTTAAAATAAAACTAATTAAAATAATTATAAAGTTTAGAATTTACCATTTCTACTCTTTTGGTTGGTATACTGGTACGTCCCAATGTGTGAGGGTGTTTTAGTTTGCTCCGTGATCTTATGTTAGTTTTAGCTTGCTTTCATATCTATGAACGATAAAAAAAGTAAATTTATTTCACATACAATTAATCATAGATGTATAGTAAAAAATCATACATTTTCTTCTTCAAAAGTACAATCTACGAATTATCGCAACAAAACTATCTTTTGGAATAGCATCATTCTAATTTTCTAATGCCTCTTCCTCTGGTTCATATGTCACCATATATTCATTCTTTATTCTGCTCTTCTCATCCATCCATCTTGCATTTGACATTGTCAAAACATATGCTTTATGACATTCTTCTACGGCATATTTTGACTACAAAAGATTAATACGCAATTAATTAAATACATATATATGTATATGAACATACAAGCAACCATACCTTCACTATTTCCCACGCTTGATTTTTATGATGCTGCGATACATGCCTGCAATCATATTGTTAAATCTTGGTTTAGTCATCCAACTCTTATCCATTGCAACTCTCAAAACTTAAAGAAGACCAAACAATTAGAATAATCAAAACTAATGCTACACCTTTTGGCCAAAGACTATTTAATACATTTGGTGACATAGCATCATATCTGTTGGAGTACTACGATAGTAGTTGAACTAAATTTAACCCAAATAAATTGTAACATATAATAATAATTAACACAATTTCAAGCTCACTACAAGTTCAAAGAACAAGAAATGGAATCATATACGTCCAAATTAACACAATCTCAAGCTTACTACGAATTCAAAGAACAAGAGATGAGATCATATACATCCAATTTTTTTAACTTAATTGACTATCCCTCTCATGCCCACATAACATAACATTGACATATTTTTTTATAGATAGAATTCTTTTTTGACTTGTTCATAATTTGTTTAATATACAACTTATGTTCTCTCATTCTCAAATAAAAGATATGAGATGTTAGTGTAATTACCCTTATAAAAAAGACCAAAAAACAAATAATTTAAGAAATGAAAAAAAAAGACTGAAAAATGAGACTATGCATTTATATGTAAAGACTTAAAGAAAATCTTGGAAATTAGATAGCCGCGAAATCAGCACAAGGTTGTACAGATAAAAAATGCAAAGCTCAAAAAATGAAAAATCATAAAAAGAATACTAGAAATCAAGATAATTAATGGAGAAGAGGGAACCTACCGCGGCTGATCAATGGAGAGCCATCTTACCAGGGTTGAGCTACGACGAGGAGCACAGGGCTGAGATCGTCATTTGAAAATGGGGGAGAAAATTGCGCTTGTTGAGAGCTGGGGGGAAAGGGAGAAATAGGGAAGAATATGCGCGATTCTTTTGATTTAGGGTTTTTTTTTTTGAAAAACCGTCGGTATAAATATTTAAAATTTCCTTTTACGACGGTTCTAAACAACCGTCGCTATAGTGATTAAAAAAAATCAAAACTACACCATTTTATTAAATAATCCCTCAAAGCATTTTGCGGCGGTTAGTAGAACCGTCGCAATACGGATTTAGAAAAGCAAAAAAATTAAGTAACCCCTCAAAAAACCGTCGCTATTTCTCAACTAATCGTGAGGTTAACATGAACCGTTGCAATATTTCACTTAATTACGACGGTTCCCCTAAATCGTAGAAATATGGAAATGAAAAAGTATTATTAATTGTGACGGTTAGGCAAAATCGTCGGTAAAACACAACTAATTGTGACGGTCGACTAAACCGTCATAATCGATCTCCATTGTTCAACAATTAGAGACGGTTGTCAAACCGTCATCATATAACCATCGCAATTGAGAAATTTTGTTGTAGTGTATGGCTCCGAAAAGTTACTCAGATGGTCGAGTTGCTCGCATTTTTTGCTATGGGGAAAGTTTGATTCGTCCCATTAGCGTTTAGACGTCCGAAAAATTTACGTTCTAAACTTCGGTACTGATATAAGTACAAAGAATATCTAATGAGGATTATGAACGCAATATTCACTGCTGGGTGTCAAATAACACCTCTTCTCATTTTCATTTTTTTATCTATAAAACAAGATTTTAGTGAAAAATTAAAGGAAGAAAGGGGAAAGAAGAAGGGAAATTTTTCATACTAGACAATATTAAGTGGGGTGTGTTAAGAAATAGTAGATTTTTCAGATCTATTACTAGATAGCAAGTTTTTTAAATAGTCAATAATTTTAGAAAAATATGCCCCTCGTCTAAAAATAACACCCTCTATATTTTCGGGTAATCAGTTATTTAAATATGATAGACTTAATTGATAAACTCTAGAAATAAGGGAACAATAGGTATCGATGTTATCAAATCGTACAAATAAGGAAATCAGTCATTTAAACATGATAGACTTAATTCATAAATCCTACAAATAAGAGTTCAATAATAACTTTCCTAAAACAAATTAATTAATAAGATTTTTTAATTTTTAATTCACCTAATAAAAAACCACCGAATATTGGAAAAGTACATAAAAAACTAACAATTTGTATGGAAACAATCATCCAAAAACAAAAAAAAAAAACACTATAAAATCTCGGTCAATATATCATAATAAATAAGTGATGGAAGTGTAACTATTATGGCAGTTATAGCTTATTCATGCTTTAATTGGAGTTGACTTAATTACCGAAAGATTTAAATGAAAAATAATCGGTTTGCAGTTGACTTAATTACCGAATGATTTAAATGAAAAATAATTTGATTGCAGTTGCCATTAATAACGAAACAAAATTTAAAATGTCAAAATTTCACCTGCATTAATTAATCAAATCTACTAGTTAATTGAAATATAATTATGTTTGAATTCCACCAATCAAACCGATCGAAAAAATGAAAAAAAAAACTTAAACTATAGTTATCGGAACTACTTATGGTAAATATTAACTTAAATCATTTGTCAGTTAATCCTAAACCAAGAAAACCTCTCAAAAATTTGTCAATACTCTCGACGAAATCTCCATTGAAGCCATCTTGTAGTCGTTCTTGTAAAATTACCTTGAATTTCATGTAATCCTTCTTATTCGTTCTACATGGTAGAGGAGAATATTTTATTGACGCCATCAATAACTCTCATACTAACGAAAACCTCTATCAATAGAAAAACGATATAACTTATTTATTCTATCATATTCAATAAATTTAAGGTAGCCACCAATCAACAGTAGTAAAAATGGCTCTCATAATCTATCATCGATTTCACAAAAAAATATTGACATAAGTAATCTGTCATTAATCATAATCAAATCATCTCACATAAATATTCATCAACCAAACATGTAAAGACTAAAAATAGATTATTCAATGATAAATCGATGGCATATAGATGATTTATGATTAAATCAGTGACATATATTGATATCTAATAAACAAACAAAAACTCAAAAATCAGTGCATCAAAATAGATTAACTCACTAATGGCAGAACAAAAACCACACCTTCCATGTTGAATCTCTAATGAAGAAATTAACAATAGAGCTTTGAAGAATTTTTAATAGAGAATGAATAATGAAGTTATATTACCATGAATGATGTAGAGAACTAAAGAAACAAAACAAATATCTCCCGAAAATTTGCTGAAAATTACTAGAAATCTGAATGTCGATTATTCAATTATGAAAAATATAATTTTCATAACCAAATTCACTAACAAGGTAATCAAATCTAACAATTAATTCTAATTTAATTTAAATTAAATATAATATATATATTAATGATAGTTAAAATCAAAATTTTTTAAAATAATGATAATTTATTAAGTGAAATGATTCTACAAATTAAAGATAAAATTTATCAAAATAAAGAATAAAATCATTAATCATAAATCATCAATAATTAATTGATGACATGATGTTAAAAATTTACTATTTATTAAAAAATCTTTATCAATTAACTCAACTTTCAAGATAGTAATTACTTAAAAAAGAAACGGCATCACCAAATCAGCCCAACCATATAAGGCTAAACGACAGATTCACAAAAACAGGGATCTCCTATTAGGTGAGCCCCACACCTTCAGTCTGTCACAGTCCAATAGAAGTCCAACAAAAGGGGTGGTCCCCAAAGTGGAGCCTGGTCAAACACCCACATTATTACGAAAAAGAAAAGATATATAAAATTCTTCAAATCCAATGTAACATAACCATCTAAATGACAGACAGATCAATGTATAGTTATACACCATACTTATTCCTGGAGGTGATTGTTCCTCTTCACCACATGTTAACTTCAATTATTTGATCATCAAATATTTTAACTCATTATTTCATATACTAATAATTAAATTATTTCAATTTAGTTTTTTTTGTTTTTTTCTTATATTTTAATCTAAAAAAACTAATTATTATATCAACATAATGGATAAAGTGAGAATTTTTAAAATAGTTTTTCATATTGAAAATTTATTATCATATAAGAATAGTGTAACTTGAATACACACTTAAGTTTAAGAAGTTAACCTTATAGTATGCATATGCCAATCAATTTTTTCAAAAACACAATTGTGTTTTGGTTAAAAATTGTGTTCGTGTTGAGTACACGTGGGAGAATTTATAAAGCTTTTACCTTTAGTATAACCACGTGAGCACACATGTTAACAATTTCTGTTAAAAATGATAGACTCAATGAAAGGTTCAACATAATTGAAAAGTCAAAATCCTATGTAAGGATATAAGATAGGATTTTAACAGAAAAATTAATCAAAGAGTGATCGAATGAGAGATGTTAGATTTGTTTGACGATTACGAAATGGATCTTAGAGAGGAATATTCCCTTAAAATGACGATATTAATATTTTATCCATTCGAGGCTTACAACAGAAAATAAGAATTTATTATCACCTAATTATCATTTTCATATATTAATACAAAGATGTACAACTCTGAAAATAAGCCGAAAACAATCTAATAACTCTTATGGCTTGTTCTTAAATTACTGTTTACACGCATTACCCTTTACAGTTATATAACATAACAATCGTTAAGGTGCTTAGTTAATTTTTGAAAAACTCAAAATGAATTGTAATTTTTTTTTATAATTGAAAGTGCACGAGTGTAATTTACCCTTGTTTCTACTATCAAATTACCAAAATTATATTTTTATAACCAAATACACTAACTTTTAGGAAGTTTAAAATGTTTATAAATTTTTCATAATTTTAAAGTTGTCTTTTCTTAGTTGGTTTGATTCTAGTAAGCATCAGAAAAACCAGTAGAAGACAATTAAACTCCAAAAATAAAATCGAAAGAAATTTACGTGAGATAGTAAAGGTAATTTGACGACCCATTTTCTTCCCACTCTTTAAAACTTTTAACAACTAAAAAAAAAAAGATATCTATAAAAAGAAACAGCTAATCCAGAGATTTAACTGCTACTTTATTAACTTAAACTACCTAATAAAATCCCCTCTCAGAAGTTAATCACATGTGGTCCACCGACAACCACAATTTTAGGCAGACTAATTGCCCTTTCCAAACCCCCTCATCCGATGATCTTTTTGTACTTACATTATCTTATCTTGTAACATGTCTTAATATTCCAAAATTAAATTTTCATAAAAAAAATTAAAAAAAGAAGAGTTTGGGATCAGACTAACGTGCAAATAAATAAAAAATATTAACAATCAAGCACAGAGCTGGCAGCCTCAGAAGGAAACTGTTTGAATATTTGGCATCATTTCCCAAACTCCATCGTCCCATACTAAACAACAAATCACGAGAACAGTATAATATATTTTATAATATCTCAATTTATAGTTTTGTGAAAAAAGGAGATTTCTTCGAAAGAGACAGCTTAGATAAACATGCTTCAAATTATATTGACAAAAATAAAATTATAAAAAAAACAAAAAACAAATGAGTCGGGAGGAGGGAGATGAGCAACCCACCCGCAGCTCCCCCAAAGCAAATACAATTCATGGAAGATGGAGGAGATAAAGATGTAATGACTGGTCATGGTCAAGCTGCAAGTATATCATTTGTCCTTTGCTTAGTAGTTAGAACAGCGAGAAAACAAAAGATTTCAAATCCATCTTGCGCAGGTCATGATTTCATAGAACAAAAGAAAGAAGACATTAAAAAAAGAAAAAAAAAGAACTTGTTGGGTATCTAGAAATTTGCTTTACCATTTAGAGAGTTAGAATAAGAAAAAGGAATGAAGAACAAGAGCAAAAGAGAAAACCATAATCAACAGAAAACAAAAGATCAGATCAGGAGATACAATCAAAAAGTCCCTGAAGATATATCTACAAGAAGATTCCTAAAATTCCCTGTTAGAATAACCTCCATTTTCCCTCAACTAACAATGTCATGCATGCAGCGGTATTTGTCACAGAAAAGGAAACTTCAATATTTAAATGGAAAAAAAAAAATCTCTCTGAAAGCACGAGAAGCGTTAATGGTGTTTACCCAAACCCTCTTTCTATTGAAGATTTTCTAGTCAAGTTCGATCAGTGCGGTTCCTGCTATTACTCTGTTGGGCTCTGTTGCTCCCTCCGTTGCCGATTCCGTCCCTCTTCTGCTGCGAAGAGAATAACTGACCGAACCCAAATACAGAGACTGATTTTGAGGATCCTCTCAGGGAACAAACCGGGACGTTCAGAACCGGAGTTACTCTCACATTGGCTGAGTAAGACCGCTCCATTCCTCTATGCTTGAACCTGGGTCCGCCGTTGAATGTACTCGGACTGCTCGAGCTTCTCTCTAAGCTCTGAAACACTATCTTCCCCGATGCATTCATTCTTGGACTGTCCACGGACACTCCCCTGCTCCCTACCGTACTTGATTCTGCAGGAGTCCGGCGCATTGGGCTTCGCCCCACTCTCGTGGCCGTCGGATGATCTCCCATCGATCTCTGAGTATTCTCGGACGAAGTAGCCCTCGGCTTGACCATTCTCATCCTGGGAGGATTGCTCCCATTGGGATTTACGCTCCTGCGGAGGGTAACCGGGTTCGGGTTTGAGTTTGGTTTATCAGAGTCGAGGGATAGTCGAGGGAGATCTTCGTGTTCGTGGCCAGAAGAGGAAGACGAGAGGGAGACGCGAGAAGAAGATATCGAAACGGACTCACAATCCAAGTCCTTCAACAATGGCAGACTCAACGAAGCATCAGATGAAGATGACTTGGCGCTCCTATGAAGAAAATACTTGAGTGCCTTCGAGTTCGTGTTGTATGAGGAAGACGACGTCGTCTTCTGGTTCTCATTTTTAGCGTTTGTATTCTGGTACAGCTTCTTCAACCCCAAAAGCTCCTTCCACCGACTGGAACACCTCGGAGCCTTAGGGGAGAACAGATACGGGTCCATACTAGAGATCTCAGTTCTCCGACGAGACGTAGCTGACTCCGGTGAGCCAATCTCCCTTGTCTTCAGCTCATTTAGCGAGGGTTTAATCGACGAAAGCTGAAGAGGCATGAGCTTCCCGTCGGAGAACAGCTCGTCGGCGGGGAGCATCATGACAGGATCATCGAGCCTGAACTCGAAATCCGCAACTAAAGATTCTGGATCCGGATCCGAAGTCTCGGTTGGATGGTCCATCTTATCAGCAGGACCACTGGGTTTAGTTTTAAGCCCGGGGAGCTTAGACTTAGAGGAGTTAGAGTCTTCGGGAAAGTCACGGCTGAAAGAGATACGAGGGCTTAACCAGCCATAAGAAGGATAAGTTGCCGGCGGACAGTCGAGAAAGTTCTCAGACGACATTCCGATATTGTTGACACATGCTGAAGCCATGTATTTCAGATTTGATCACAAGATGCTTAAGGTATTAAGATTGTAAATATTGTGGAGGGTATTCTTTCTTTGGGCCCAACTACATCGCCAGAAACTCAGGCGGGATCTAGCGGAGAGATGGAGGTCTGTGATTTTAGGGTTTGGATAGGAGCGGTGGGCTAGGCGCTAGGAAAGGTGCGCATTGTTGTCATGGAAGGGAGTACGGTTACATATTTATATATGAATCTGTACTTGGAAGTTAGGCCCACCAGTCGCTATTATCTCCCTTCTTTCTTTTTCTCTCTCCTTCTTTCCCTTCCGATACTATTTTATTATTTAAAAGATTAATCTAACTTGACCAAATATTAATTTACACTTAAATTTTAACATCTTTTTATTGGTACTTATATTTTCTTTCTCAATCAAAAAATATAATCAGTCTAAAATTATGTTATAATGTATTGGGGTAAATATTTTTTTTATGAAAGTTATATTATAAATTTTAAATCAAATTAAAGAATATGACACGAACACATGATCTTAAAAATATAATGTGAGACTTAACCAATTACGTTAACTCAAATTATCAATAATAAATTGATTTGGGTCAAAATTTAATGTATTAAGATATTAACTCAAATAATTTTATAGAAAAACAAGACCAACAAATAATTTACTTTGAATTTGAATTAAATATTTGTAACTTTTAGAGAACATCGCCACCTCCTTTTGAGATGAGGAACAAAATGACTCTTAAATATGTAAAAAATCTCATAAACATGTAAAAAAATTTACTCTGGAATACGCATGTGTATTGTAGTGTAAAAAGAGATTATTCAGCTAAACTAGTATTTAGTTTATAATATTTTTATGGTGGTATAAAGTGAGTATATAGCTTAATATATATAAATATTTTTTTAATAAATATCTCAAATGTGAACAAAAGCTTAAGCTTAAAAATGGCAAATAAAATCTCTCTAGATAAAATTATTTCAAGAAAAAATATAGAAGACAGAAATTGTAGAAGAAGTGTAGAATATGTGCATTGTAGAACAAAATTTTCACAATTTCGATATCCATTTTTCAACATTCTTTAATTATCATGACTCTCCATTCTGCATTTGTTCTATAAATTCATTTTTATCTCAACGAACTAATGTCTAATTTTTTTATAAATATTAAATTTTTACAATATCAATTAAGTATTTTATAACGTGTTCACTTTACTGATAACATTGATACTGTTAGACAAAAATATCAAAAATAAGTTTTTCAAGATTTTTTAGATATAGTATGATATGATATGATGGATTTAAAAAATATAAATTACATGTTGAAATAAAATAAAATTGTTCTCTATAACTAAGTTTTATAGTCTCAACTCTAGAGTGTATGTAATTAATGGTTCTCAAAATTAAATATCTTATTCGTGCAAAAATAAATTCTTCTACCAAATTGATATTTGATTTATTAAGCATTTTAATGATGGTATAAAAAGAATATATAGCTTAGTATACAAATGTGTAAGTACAATATCTCGAATGTGGTTGAATGACTTTTGAGCTTAAAAGTAGCAAAAAAAATATTTTTAACCAAGATTATTTCAAGAGAAGTATGAAAGAAAGAAATTAAAAGAAGAGTGGAATATGTGTCTTGTAAAACAAAACTCATTACAAGAAACATGAGCTTTAGCGGCCAAAATTTTGTCACTAAAAGTCTAACGCGATGAACATACGTTTGTCATGAATATCGTCATTTTTGCTTCATCAGCGTTAAACCTTTCACGACAAAGGATCTTTAGTCGTAAAAGGTTTTTACGACGAAAATAATAGTTAGTCGTAAAAGATTTTTGTGACGAAAAAATGATTAGTCGGAAAAGATTTTTACCACGAAAAAACTAGTGCTTTGTTGTTGCACCATGGGTCGTTGTGCTAGGTGCTAAATATGTGTGTTTTGTATCCATTGAGCAAAGATGGGTTGTGATTGTATAGCAGTATCGGAAATATATATCTTCAAAACGCCCTAAAGCAGTTACCAGACACCCATGGAGAGGCACATCACAATACTTGTATACTTCTAGCCGGAATCTTATTTAAAATGGGAGCATATGGATTGGTTCAAATTATTTTCGTCGCCTAAAGTATTTGGCGACCAACTTTTACTTGATCACGGAATATTTTTTACTACCAATTTTATGCGGAATATTTTTTACGACTAATTTTATTTGGTCGCAAAATATTTTTGGGGACCAAATTTTATTTTTCTTGAATGTAAATAAAAATACTGAATTTTTAATTTTCATATACACTTGTGATAATAATAACCATTAAAAAATTTATCAAACCTGATATTTTTATAATAAGTATATATATTAATCATTAATATATGTAATGTGACAAAGTAGTAGTAGTTCATTATAAAATCTCTTAAACATAATTCACTAAAAAATGTGGTTCACAAATGTATCAAAAAAAGATAAATCATAAAGAGAGTATTTAAAGCTTGATTATTACAACTACAAAGTTTAACAAATATTATGAACCTCACGCTTCTGCTGTTGAGTCATCATCAGGAGGTGAAAAATCATTTTGACGAGCCTAAGTGAGTAAGCTTTGTAGATGTTGGTGGGGTTCCATGTCCAAGACCTTTATTTTGTCCGAGAACTTCTTCAACTATCTCTTCTTCAGTACGAGATGTGACATTCTCAGCGATAGGCTCATCCCGTAAAGTACACATGCGTTCCTGTAACATCACAATGAGTCCACTTCAAGATAAATCTAACACTATTAGCTTTAGACAATGAATATCAATCAGAATGTATTTAAAATAAACAAAGTAACCTTATAGTTTAATTATTAAGCTTACTGAGTTTATAATTAGTAATTGGCTAAAATGCAAAATATACCCCTACACTTTGATGAAACTGTAAACTATGTTACTACACTTTTTATGTATTTTTATACCCCTACACTATGACTAAACTGAAAAATATACTCATCCGTGATGTTTTTTGGTTAAATTTAACAGAAAAATTAACTTCATCCATTTCCATCCATTCTCCCAATTTCCTCCATTATTTCCCTTCATTTTCATCTATTTCCCCTCATTTTCACTTTCATTACATTCTTCAGATCTGATTTTTTTTTCCTTTACTGATTTTTTTCTTTATTCTTAAAAATAGCTTATTTATTCTTAAAAAAACATATGTTTCATTCTTACTGTAACGAATTTTGCTTCATTCTTAAAAAAATATGCTTCATTCTAAAAAAAATTGCTATTTAAAAAATGATTCAACATAAAAAAAAATCTGCCACTAAAAATATTTTCATTATAAGATTTCAATAAACTAAGTTATATTTTCTTATTTTTTCCAATGATATGAATAATACATTCGTAATTTATTTCTAATAGGAAATCATTGAGACTTTAACTTCAATTCAATAAAAAATTTAAAGGACGAATAAAAAGTTTGAATTGCATTTGCCATGTAACAAATATTCACTACATGTCATGAATTTTTTGAAAAGTCAAGTTCCGTCAATTACTATAGAAAATGTCATTAAAAAATGAGGAGTCTTTTTACATAATTTGAAAAGAAAAACAGAAACGGTGAAGAAATTAAAAAATTATAGTAAAAATGAATTAAAAATATCAAAACTCTCTCACAAGGTTCTCTAGGATTGCAACGATCTAAAATAGAAGTAACTTGTAAGTAGAACTACCCACCAAAAAACCTTCAAGTAATAGAGATTATGTTTTTAATCATATAAATGAAGCAAATTTTTTTAAGAATAAAGCAAAAAATCATTAAAGGAAAACAAAAAAATCAAATTTAGAAAATGTGTTGAAAGTGAAAATGAGGTTTTAAAAATGAGGGAAAATTGATGAAAATGAAGGGAAATAATGAAGGAAATTGAGAGAAATTAATGGAGATGGAATAATTTTTTGTTAAATTTAACCACAAACCGTCACGGAAGGGTATATTTTATAGTTTAGTCAAAGTGTAAAGGTATAAAAATACAAAAAAAAGTGTAAGAATATAGTTTACAGTTTCATCAAAGTACAAATGTATATTTTACATCTTAGCCTTAATAAGGCCCCGACGTTGCTGGATCTTAGGGCTGAGCATCGGTGAAAAACGAGAGAGAGTGAGAGAGAGAGAGAGAGAGAGAGAGAGAGAGAGATTCAAAAAAAATTACAGTTCATCCCATCTTAGATGTCCAAACGGCCATATTTGCAAACATAACTACAATGGGACATTCTTTTAAAATGGATCTTTAAACATTCAAAATGAAAAACGGTCAAACGCAGGTCGCAAGGATGGGAGGAAGAAGAAAGGAGAAGTAAGAAGGGAAGAAGGAGAAAGAAGAACGAAGAAATGGAATAGGACATGAGGGATCAAACGAGGTCTCTGCCATTGCGAAAATTTTGCCGACCAACATATAATATGATCGCAAAAAGTCTCATAAAGAGTTCACAAAAATTACAACTTTTATGTATGAAATTTGAACAATTTTTCTTATAATGGCATTTGAATAAATAATTATATATATATATATATATATAATTGGATTAATATACCCTATAAATTTTTATCTCAAAATCAATTTATCTCTAGAGATATTTTGGGATAAGAGTGTAGTTTAACACATTTTCACGGGATCTTGGGTGGAGAGAGATTTTCTAATAACCAAAAACGTTTTGGTATTAATAGAGAAAATTAAAGTTTACGAGAGTAAATTTATTTTTGGTCAAAGTTGATAGGCTATTATTAGGGGATGCTATTAACACTATTAATTTATCATTTTTAGGTGTATAGTTAAATATATTGTTTACACACAAATCGCCATTAAGTAGCACCCCAAACCCTAAATTTTAAAAAATAATAATTCATTTCTTAAACTATTTAAAAGTGTTAAAAGTTGTCGTGTAGAATTGTAATTGTCTGTTATAAGACCCAAATGTGATCTTTTCAAAGCTACCAAATAAAGTTGTCGTACAACTGATTGAAGCTATATAATGTAATTTTACTTTGGTATCTCATTCAATGTGATTCCGATAGTATCTCATCCCATCACTAAATCTTCAGTACAGTTGTAGGAAATAAGATGTTAACGAGTTTTGCCCAAACTGCAATAGCACAGTAAATGAGGAAAAAAGTAAAGATATGTGAACTAAGCTTACATGATGATGTTTGGGCCGTTCTCATACAATCACTTTAACATAAAAATAAATTATTCTAAAGAATCTAATAAAAACTTTTATTTTGTTTGGGGAGTGAATTATAACCTTTTTTTTTAATTTAGAGTTAAATGAAATCATAACTTTTATGTTTTTTTTTTTGTAGATTTTATGTTTTTCGTAGATTTCTTCTTTTATTTTTTGTCCTCTTTTGTGTTTATTGAGGAAAAAAATAATTAAACAATTTGAGTTAATCCTTTTTTTCTGAAGTATACGTTGATTTCCTCTTCTAACAATATTTAATATAAACTAATCGAAAAGTACGTGTTTCGCACGTGTTAAAATAATGTAGAATTTGAAATTAATATTAAACGTTGAAATAAATATTATTTTAAAAAAAATTATAAATCTAAATTACAAGTATAATAATAATAATAATAATAATAATAATAATAATAATAATAAATATATGTGCATGTTTATAATAATGTTGAAATTGCACTATATATCATTACTATTTGAATAATATATAAAATGATTATTTGACCATTTTTAAGATTTTATTATATTAAGAGATCATTTGTCTTATGTGAAAATATTCCTCTCAATATATTTATACGACTTTTCATGTTTCAATGATATAAATATTGCGTAATATCTAAATTTATAATATTTAATGAATAAATTATTATTGACTAAAAAATAATCTCAAAATTCATTCCGTTATCAAATCACACCACTTTCATTATTATTGACTAAAAAATTATCACTCACTAAATATTACTGCATTCCAAATATCGTCAAAGAGTACGTGAGTACATTTTAGTTACGGATTCCACCACTTTCATAAAGTCTAAGGCAATGAGTTATTTTTCTAATATGGACCTTGTAAGTGTTGAGGATAATGTCCTATAACCATATTATATATGGACTTTATTGCTAATTAATAAATAAGATTATATCCATTTTGTATCCCTAATGTTTCAATGTTTTTCAATTCATACCCTTAATGTTTCTATATTCTCTCACTCTGTTTTTCTCAATCTTCTCTCTATGTTTGGTCTTATAGAATCATTAATTTCTACAACTTGAACGTGTGGAGCAATAGCAGAGTTAAAAAAACACTTCTTATTATTAAAGATGACCATGGTCCATGGCAACTAGCAAGTAAATATTCCACACACGCCATACTATTATGCAATGAGATAATTGTTAGAAAAACAATAGAAGTTATTGTGAATCAAAGAAATATATTATTCAAAAAGATGAAAAATGTTGTTGAAAATATCATAATTGAGGCGTAGCGAGTCATTGTCTTTAAAGTCGATTTTGCGCCCTCATGGGAAGTATCCCGGTGCATCAAGGTTCATTACGTGTCCAGCCTTCATGATTCACCATCCTAAGCTATGTCTTTCTACACGTACACTCGTTATAGAAGAATCACCAAAATCATTCATCATATCCAGTATAGGAGAAAAGAAATATTTAAGAAATTCTCATAATTCAAAGAGGAGAATTTTTTAAAAACCACACCCTACAAGTGAGAAAACCATTTGTATATATAGAGATGGAAATGTAACGTTTTCTTTCATAATAATTCAAATTAAAACTCTAATAATAAATTGTTTGAAACTCCCAGAAATAAATCTAATAATTCAAATTAAATAATTTGTAACTTATGGAATAAATATATTCATTTCAATTTATCATTTGGTTTGTAACATACCAACTAAAATTACTAACAATCCCCAACATATGTTAAAATTAAAAAAAATGTTATGCTGGATATTTTCAAAAAATGATTGCATAAGTAGAAATGTCTTGCGCACTTGAATCTATACATTGTGTATGCAAGATGCGATCTACAGAAATTTAGTGAACTAGAAGCCTTGAACCAAAAACCTTTATATAGAGCTGAGTATCTTGGTACACACATTCGGTTCTCATAGCTTCTGATTTCAAATCGGGGTGGCACGAATAGGTCATGCGCCATACTTAAATCTCATGAATACTCTAAAGAGTAAGCCTTAACCTCTCATAGAAAGCAGCCTCACTTTCACATTCACATGGGTCAATCCATCAAATGATACACCACCCAATATAGGATATGGATTGATTAAGAGCCTAAGATCAACCTCACAATCACTACAGTCACATTGCTATCCTCATAGGGACATCATAGGAAAAAGAAAAATTAGATAATATTCCCAAACAAATTAATGAGTGACTTATTTTTATCCATTGAGCCTACTTTATGAGATCTCCAATCACATAAGTTGGGCCGCCATGATCATCATCAATTCAATTAACAGGTTTTAGTTTTTTACTCTCGATGTATAATTTACTAACTTTTTCAGCTAACCCCCTTAGTCAAAATATTTTCTGACATCACATAATTCAAGAATTAACTCAACATTTCATTAAAATCGTCTCATAATTATACATTTCGACAAATATGTCTTCTTTGTAGTCACAACTTTAACTTAACTTGTGCAATTACAGCTAAACAATCACAATTAAATAAAAATAAATCTCATAGAATCCACTTGAAGCTTTGAGTTTCTCCATTACCTTTGCTAAAAGCAAATTCTTTTTTTCTCATCAAAGTTTACTGATCAATTAAACATTGACTTTCATTTTCATCTCTAAAAACTCATAATTCTGAAGAACACAATATCACGGCAATATTTCTTTGCCATAGTAATTTTATAAATAATAATTTTTCCGTCAGAGTTTGATAACTAATGAGCATTAACTTTTGTTCATTTATCAAATATATCAAAACTCTGGAAACACAAAATAATCATCATGACAATCTACACTTATCATGGAAACTCCCACATTTTCAATGATATAAAAAATATTTGAACATATATGTAATGCCACACACATTTCATTGGCTTATTAATTTCATTCATCATCTCAATTTTTTCTCAAATTGGATCATATCAATTTGCCAATGGCAAAATCTACAAGCTTCAAATCATACTCCAACATATGTAGTACCATTGTACCTTACGTGCAATAGGAATGCATACTCCAAGTAATAAGATAATATTACTATTATAAAGTGTATGCTCACTCAAAATTGAGCTGCAATGTAAAATAATAATTAGCATAGAGTGCTTAACTAGCTCACACTTGTGAATTAGGAATTGATATTAAACCTCTCCACGAGCCAAAAGTGCTTACGCATAACAAGGCATCACATACTCGGAACAATATTATCACCATGAGATGCATATGCCATCAATATTCATATTCTTATATAGTATTAGACTATCATGGATCTTAATTTGCTTTACAGAAATTTCCACAATACTTATATCGTACAAATCTCATCGTTTCATAAGCACTTCGACAGAATCACAATGAATTCTAGAAACAATTCCTAGTATAAAAATTAAGAGCTTCCACGGCCAGTCAAAAACGCCTAATGCTTTAAGAATTAGATAATGCACTCATAACTAATATTTAGTATGAGGTAATTGCAAAATGCCTTGTGCACAATACTAAAGCAGATTTCTTCATCAACTCCTTAGTAATCATAATTACATTTGCTTTCAACGGATTAATTTCCACCTTTTGATAATACTAGATACACAAAACGTGCTTTGCGCGTGATTGATGTCACGTACGGCACACGTGATTTATAACTATTCAATTTAAATAATTAATATTTAGTTTTACGCATAGTTATTTATTTGAAAATTAAAATTGTAATTATAAAAGAATAATGGAATTGATAATCCTACTAGATTATAAAGAATGAAAATGATAGAAAGTAGAATGTTCTTTTCTCACTGAATTGGGTTATACTCAAAATAGACAAAAAAAAGAATGAAAAAAAAAGAATTGCATTTTACCCAGCTCCTTTGGGTCTTTCATCAAGTTGTCTTCGTTTTTCCCTTCCCCCACATTTCTCATCTGTTTGGTTGCTGGGAAAATGAGAGAAAGTGGAATCAAAATTTCTCTGACTCACTGTGTTGAATAATCATATAAAAGAAAGACAAATAAATTCTCGAACTTCTCCTTTGGGTCTTTCTGTAAATGTAGTAAAAGATGGTAACGGTGGAACTTTAGTCTTTTCCTCACTCAGAACAGTAAAAGTTGAAGCCTCTAATAAAAAATGAAGAGTAAAAGAGATTCACTTGCTGTATTCTCTTTTCTTTGATTTACACACTCTAATCTCCTGCAAGTTCCACCATGGCAAGCGCAATTAGAGGCAGCACTATGTGGTTTAAAGGTTTTAGAACCACTGGCTGATACTGGGAGGTTCCCAGCAGCAGACGAAGAGGAAGCATTTATGGGCTGCAAAATAGGAGGGTCAACATGCATAGCTGATCCTCCTATTTTCTCTCTTCAATCTTATGAGCAATATTAACCAAGAAAGTACCATACCCGAAAGAATAATAAACAAATTAGAGAGATTTTGATCTCTTTCATCCTCAGATTTGAGAAAAAAATGGAAACCTTAATATTTTCCTCTGTCGCGACGAGCTTCCCCCTCCCCCTACAATTTTTTGAAATTTCATCTAGGGCCGTAACGGTTTGTTAACGGATGTTTGGTACGTGCGTGTCACGTGCCTTTTATGGTTATTTTTTACGAAAATTCCAATAGATTGATATATTTTATAGTTTGATCAAAGTACAGAGGTATAAAAATATAAAAAAATGTAGGGATATAGTTTACATCTTGATCATAAGTATGTTTTACATGTTAACCGTAAATTTATTCAGGACATGACCTTTCAAGTTCTAAGAACCTCTAGACTTATAAAAATAATGAGATAGGTATTCAAGATTTAAATAGGAAAGAAAATATTTTAAGTGTTAAAACTAAAAAATAGTTATTTACATAATTGTTGCAGGATAATCTAGACAAAAATATAAAGTATGAAAAAATTATAAATGTACACAACATTTTTAATTTTAGATATTATTGATGCTAATCAACTAACTTATTTTTAAAAGATTTGGATAACAAAATCTAATAGTACAAACTAATAGTGTCTTATTAAATTTTATCTATTTAATATAAAACTAATAAACAACAGTGCTTATAATATCAATTATTGATATATAAATAATAGTCAAATAATCATTCATGTTAAGAAATCTTATAATTAAAAAATAAATTTTCTCATAATCTCAAATGGAATAAGTAATAATGAAAATTACAATTAAATAGTTGAAAACTCTTCATATGATTTTTTATGTTTAATTTTCAGTTTTAAGATAATGTAGGAAATTTTAAAAATCGTTAAGAGTAGTATTGTTTAAGAATATTTTTTTTCACTTCTACACTTTTATATACAGTGTAGATAGTCGATCTCAAACGCTCATATTTGCTCTAATTATATTTTATCACCAAAATCTTGAAGACAGCTTCATGGTTTCAAATATTAGAACATCACATGCTTGGAGTAAAAGATTATAAACAACGTACCCATTATGCACATTTATGAACCTAATTAATGGTTCTCAAAATTAAATATCTTATTCATGCAAAAACAAATTCTTCTACCAAATTGATATTTGATTTATTAAACATTTTTATGATGGTATAAAAAGAATATATAGCATAGTATACAAATGTTTAGGTCTAATATCGGAATGTGGTTGAATGACTTTTGAGCTTAAAAGAAGCAAAAAAAATATTTTTGGCCAAGAGAAGTATGAAAGAAAGAAATTAAAAGAAGTGTGGAATAAGTGTCTTGTAAAACAAAAATCATTACAAGAAACATGAGCTTTAGCGACTAAAATCTCGTCGCTAAAAGTCTAACACAATGAACATACGTTCATCATGAACATCGTCATTTTTGTTTCGTCAATGTTTAACCTTTCAATATACCATGTACACATCTGGTATATTGAATATAAATATTAGATAACCCAATATACCATGTACACATCTGTATATTTCATCACAATATTCTAGAGCCAATTGCTTATGAAAACCAGTAACACAATGATATATATATATATATATATATATATATATNCAATTATTCTAGGATATCGACAAGTAGCAGTAACTGTGCTAGCTTATGTAACAATTCAAAAAATTAAACATTTAAGCTTTATTTATATATAAAGCTACAAAAATTTAGGTGCACAAAAATCTTTTGAAAACACTAAACATAGCACATAAATTCATCTATTATCACAATTAAGCGCATTGGTATAATCGCACTAATTTACAGTTGAATATAATGCTTATACAAAAGAACCACCGATCAACTTTACAGTTGAATATAAGCGCATTGGTATAATCGCACTAATTAAGCGCATTGTTAACATTGTCTATATTACTGTCTTCTCACGTAAGAATTAGTTTTAACCTATCAACAACTTTATCAATTTATAATATCAATCTAAAACGATCAACTTTACCCATGTAAAATAATTTATCTTAATCCAATATTATTGAAAAATTAACAATAACTCATAATCGGCTTTAAGATGGTTAGAAAACAATAGAGGTTATTGTGAATCAAATAAAGATATTACCCGAAAAGATGAAAAACGTTGTTGAAAATATTATAGACTGAGGCGTGGCGAGCCACTGTTCTTAAAATTGATTTTGTACCCTCATGAGAAATAATCCAGTGCATCAAGATTCACTATGCGTCCAACTTCTAGGATTCAACAACCTAAACTATATCCTTCTACACGTGCACTCGTTATAAAAGAACCACCGAAACTATTATCACCTTATCCATCATAGGAGAAGAGAACTATTTAAGAAATTCTCATAATTCAAAGAGGAGAATTTTTTAAAAAAAAACACACACTAAAAGCAAGAAAACTATTTATATATAGAGATGCAAATGTAACATTTTCTCTCATAATAATTCATATTAAAACTCTAATAATAAATTGTTTGTAACTTCAAGAAATAAATCTAATACTTTAAATTAAATAAATTGTAACTCATGAAATAAATATATTCATTTAATTTGTAACACACCGATTAAAATTACTAACAAATAATAACATGCTTTCTATGCATTCAACACGTCAGCTTATGCTAGCAAAAAAGAATATTATTTTGTTTTGCCATCAGAAATTGTTATTAGATTTATGCAATGAATATTCTTTTTATATTCACTTTCAAGCAAGTTTTAGTGAGGTGCCAATTATATATTTTAGCATATAAGTTCTGAGGATTGTATGAGTATTCGGTATTATAAGGAGAATCAATTCATTCATAGTGAAAATGTGTTGGAAACGATGGAGAAAATAAAAGTCAAGGAGAAAGAAAAGAAAAGTCCATGAGAAATGTGAATGAAAGTGTGTCTTGATTAGTGGTGCGGGATTGAGTCCCACATTGAAAATTTAAAGAAAATTGGTTGGGTTTATAAACCCAACACTCTAACCTTCGGGTTAGCCTCAAGGGGCACTCCAAATTTTATGGAGAAGTGAGGATTTAGATGGCACATGATCCTCATTTCGTACACACCACCACTCGACGTTGCTTAGTCCGGACCAAAGAATTAATTTCTTACAAAAAAATTTTTTTAATTAAAATATCTTCAACTGCTGCTGTGTTGTTTTATCTGCAGAAGATAAACAAATTATCCATAACTCCAACTATCCCAAAAATCGTGCATCAACCTTATCATCTTCATCTACACTATGTTTTCAAACTACATTGCTTGGTCTCCAAGCTACTTTCGTTTTAAATACAGTGCGTTGCACACTGAAAAGATCTATCATTTTTTCTACTGTTCTTCACATTCTGTATACATGTTTTCGTGCATACTTGAGAGAGGGAAATACTGAGAGTTCTGTGAGAGATTGAGATACTTGGTTACTGTTCTCAATCTAAGATTGTTGAATCTTGCATAGACGATTCGTCGTAGTCTAAAAGCACCAGGTGGAGGACAATTATTATCTTTAGGACATTGCATATGTGTAGTCCTCGATGTGGTTTAATTTTCATTTTTATTATTTCTGTTGTAATCATTTGCACAATCCATTTACGTTGTAATCGTTCATCATTTGAAGTTAAGTTGTAATAGTTTGTTTTCATTTGTAATCGTTCTCGGTGCTATTTGGTTTATGAATAATACTTACTCCATTTCCATCACTAACAATCTAAAGACAATAACAATAGAGAAATCAACGGTCAAAACCTTGCACGCTGAGAGACCTGAGAAATTTAAATGAGACAATTTCAAACAATGGAAACAGAAGATGGTTTTCTATCTGACTACCCTAAACTTGACGCATCTGCTGACTGGTGACATTCTTGCGCACCAAAGGAGGGACAATCGAAGGAGCTGGCATCAGCGAGGGAAGCATGGATCCATTCAGATTTCTTTTACCGAAACTACATTTTGAACGCCTTGGTAGACACACTCTAAAAGTCTACTAATCGTTCAAAATGGCAAAGGAACTATGGCAAGCCTTGGAGAAAAAGTATAAAACTGAGGATACCGGAACAAAGAAGTTTACCATCGAGAAATTCTTAAAGTATGACATGGATGATGAGAACACGATCATAAATCAAGTTGAGGAATTGCAAATCATCTTCAATAATATGAAAGCCAAAGGGATGATCGTGACCGCGCCGTTTCAAGTCGCTTCGATTATTGAGAAGTTTTCGCCTTCATGGAAGGACTTTAAAAGCTATATGAAGCACAAATGTAAGGAGCTTAGCATGGATGATATGATTGTCTGACTGATGATAAAGGAAGACAATCGGAGAAATAAAAAGAAACCAATGTGGGTGACCTATATGATACGAACCGCTAGGCGACCTGCCCTAGGAACCCGATAACAATGATTGTTCAAGAACCCAATAATCGATTTTAAAGAAGAAGAAATCCCGACCTATTTTCTATGACACAAAGAGAACTTTAGGTATAAGACCTAAGACCCAAATTGATGCTTTGAAAAGAATCAAATGTATGGTTTAAACACCACACTCAAAAACAAGAAGAAAAAATGAGTGATAAGTCTAGGTTTTAGGCGCTACAAGAATATTCTTGATAAGTCTGAAAAGTTTTAAGAAGAACTCAAGAGAAAACTTTCACAAAGAAATTATATTAATCAAGATGTTCAATATATTGTGAAACCATACTTAAATAAAAAAACTAGAAGCTTAGAGTCCTAAAGTGTTTAAATAATCAAAATTAAATTTAAAAGATAAAAATATTATTAATTGCAATAAATAAGGAATTTGTAATCTATCCAAAAGACTACCATTGGATGTCCACTTCTAGCTTAGGATTTCCAAGTTGTCTTGATTCCTTGTCATCAATTAAAATGCCATGTCATGCTCTACATGGACTTCCATATTGCCACATCATGCTCAATGTGTAATACCATGTAGAATGCCATGTCATCTCCATGTAGGCTGCCATGTTCGATGTCATGTCATGCTCCATGTCGGCTACCATGTTTGTTGTCATGGTCCATGTAGGATGTCATGTTGGGTGCCACATAATGCTCCATGTGGGTTACCATGTTGGACGCCACGACATGCTCCACGTATGCCATGTTGGACGGCACATCATGCTCCATGTATGTTGTTATACTCCATGTCATGCTCCACGTCATGATCCATGTCATACTCTCATTGAGTGTTTCACCCATCCTCTTTTCTCTAGCTCTTGTGATTTGGCCTTTTAGTACTTGAAATGGATCCATCTTTTGAGGTTGTGCACATGTATCCTCATCACTCCCTCCCGTTTGAGAAAGATTTATCCTCAAATCATCACCTACATCAAATGGGAACAAGCTAGTTACATTAAATTTAGCAGTTACATTGTACTCACCGAGAAGATCAAGCTTGTAGGCATTGTCATTGATTCTTGCAAGGACTTGGAATGATCCATCCTCTTTAGGTAGCGATTTTGTTTTCCTTTTTGTAGGAAACCTTTCATCACGCATGTTCTCCCAAACCCAAACTCCTGGTTGTAAGAAAAAAACTTCAAACTCCCATTACTGGCTTGCTTAGCATATTGCTCATTCTTACTTTTAATGTTAGCTCAGACCTTGGCATGTAAAACCTTCACCAGATCTTTTTTTTTCTTACCATCAAGATTAGCATGCTCATTAGTAGATAAATGTAAAATATGCGTACGAGTTGAAGGATGAAAGCCATAAACAATCTCAAAAGGAAAAAAAAAGAAGTAGAATGAAGAAACCTCTTCGGAATCACTTTTGATTTCCACATTCTTGCCTTGCAATCATGGTATCTTCATCTTAATGCTACCCAAATAATTATCCACCTTCTCACCAAACCTATATTTTCTAGCTCCATGTCAGAATCCCCTATCTCCAACCCCATGGCCTAATCTGTCAATGTGAGAATATCGCTCATCTTCATCAAAGTAGTTCCCAAAATTTTCCTCATACTTAACCCTAGGTGATCGTCTCTCCCTTAGATGCCCTATAAGAGCTCTAGCTTGCTCTACCCGTGTTTCAACCCGATCAATCCTCTCATTCAATCGGTCCAGGCCTTCTCCTAACGTTCTCTTAAATTTACCCACTAACGCCTTCATTTGTAACTTCAACATACCACCTTCCACCATTCCTCCGCTACCATTACTGTTTGACATACTTGAAAGAGAATAAGATTAGTAGAAAAAAAGTAAGGACCTCACAATTTCTCTCTCATGTGTTTACACTCAAAGTTTGTGGTTCACTCAATTTATCTCGTGTTTCACTCAATAAAATCATCTTTTGCCCTCTTATTTCCTCACACACTCTTACCTTTTACCACTTTTAGTCTTCTCTTTCAGTTCTTGATAAAACTAACAAACGAATCTAGAATTTTCAAGCAACAACCAAATGACCTAAACAAATCAAACACTACAAGAAGATAAGGAAAGGAAACAACCAAGGATAAATTTAGAGATAAGGAAACAAAAGGAGATCAACTTATACTATCATTTTTTTCACAGAAGATGAGATAGGACAAGATAAGGTAAGGGTAAGATAAGGCAAGATGAGATAAGATAAGATAAGATAAGATGAGATAAGATAAGATAAGATCCAATAAGAAAAAAAGATAAGATAAGATAATATGAGATAAGAAAAGATAAGATAAGATAAATTATGACAAGATGGGATAAGATATGATATGATAAGATAAGATATGATATGATGAGATAAGATAAAATGATAAGATGATAGCTAAAACAATGAAAATTCGAATTCCAAATTTTTAGATGAAACTGCGTAGATAAGTTAAACGCCTCGAAAAATGATAGAAATGATAGATTCTGGCTTCACCATTCACGTAAATATTTCACAAATCCGTTCGATTTGATATGCAATAATTACTATTTCAACACCCAGATCAAAAGTTATGATCATTTTTCAGAACCACCGTCAAAATCAGGAAAAGAAAAATAAAAATCAGAATTTAATGTGACTCTAGAGAACCAAAAGCTCTGATACCAAATGATACGAATCCAGTAGGCGACCTGCCGTAGAAACCCGATAACAATGATGGTTCAAGAACATAAATATCGATTTTAAAGAAGAAGAAATCCCGACCCATTTTTCATGACACAAAGAGAACCTTAGGTATAAGATCTAAAACCCAAATTGATGCTTCAAAAAAACCAAATGTATGATTTAGACGCCACACTCAAGAACAAGAAGGAAAAGTGAGTGATAGGTCCAGGTTTTAGATGCCACAGGAATATTCTTGATAAGTCTGAAAAGTTATTAGAAGAACCCACGAGAAAACTCTCACAAAGAAATTATATTAATCAAAGATGTTCAATACATTGTGAAGTCATGCTTAAATAAAAACTAGAAGCTTATAGTCCTAAAGTGTTTAAATAACCTAAGCTAAATTTAAAAGATAAAGAAATATCAATTGCAATAAATAAGGAACTTATAATCCACTCAAAATACTACTATTGGTTGTCCACTTCTAGGTTAGGATTTCCAAGTTATCTTGATTCCTTGTCATCATTTAAAATGACATGTCATGTTCCATGTGGACTTCCATATTGAACGCCACATGATGCTCCATGTGTAATACCATGTTGGATGCCACGTCATCTCCATGTAGGCGGCCATGTTGATGTCATGTCATGCTTTATTTCGGTTGTCATGTTGGTTGCCATGCCATGGTCTATGTAGGATGTTATGTTGGGTGCCACATCTTGCTCCATGTCGACTGCCATGTTGGTTGCCATGCCATGGTCCATGTAGGATGTCATGTTGGGTGCCACATCATGCTCCATGCGGGCTGCCATGTTGGACGCCACGACAATCTCCATGTAGGCTGCCATGTTAGACGACACGTCATGCTCTTTGTAGGTTGTTATACTCTATGTCATGCTCCACGTCATACTCCCATTGAGTGCTCCATCCATCCAGTTCTCTCTAGCTCTTATGATTTGGCCTCTTAGTACTTGAAATAGCTCCATCCTTTGAGGTTGTGCAACCGCATCCTCATCACTATGGGATGAAAGCGCGTGGTAGAATGTGACAAATCCAACCAGTCGAGCAAGAAAAGGAAGACACCGTCGAGCAGTGCTCAGAAAGGTAATTCTAAAAAATGCATTAAAGGCAGCTGCTGGGTGTGCGGTAAAGCCATACACAGAGTGAAGGACTACCGTTACACAAAGTACCAGAATAATGGTAACCACCCTGGGAACAACAACAAAGGGAACCATACAAATACGATGGAGATTGACGACCTCTGTGTGATGGTTTCTGAGATATGAATGGTCAGCGACAACAAAGTGTGGTGGGTTGACATTGGTGCTACAAAGCACGTGTGCGGTGATAGGACTATATTTTCAGCCTATAAAAAGGTTGAAAATGGTGAAATTCTCTATATGGGGAACGTCTCAGAGGCTACTGTTAAGGGAAAGGGAAATGTTGTGTTGAAGTTCATATCTGAAAAATAACTCACTCTCCTCAACGTTCTGCACATCCCTGAAATTTGAAGGAATTTGGTTTCAGGATCTCTTTTATGTAAGAGTGGATTTAAACTTGTCTTTGCTGCTGGTAAGTTTATTCTAACTAAGGGAGGGATATTTTTTTTGGAAAGATGTTGGTTAATCTCCCTCCTGGGAATAAACCAATAGGCTGTAAATGGATCTTCAAAAGAAAGCTGAGAGCTTATGGTACTATTGAAAAGTACAAAGCTCGGTTGATATATAAGGGATACAACTAGAAAGAAGGTATAGACATTTTCATACCTATTTTCTAATGATGAGAATCACATCTATCAGAATGCTGATTGCACTAACAGCTTTGCGTAATTTGGAAATTCACTAAATGGATTGTTAAGATTGCATCCTTATATGGAGAACTGGACGAGGAAATCTACATGGAACAACCTGAAGGGTTCATGGTCAAGGGACAATAACGTAAGGTGTGTAAGCTTGTCAAATCCCTTTACGGATTAAAACAAGCCCTGAAGCAGTGGCAAGAAAAATTTGACCACACTATGCTCTCGAATGGATTCTTGATAAACGAGTGTTGTAAATGTGTGTACATTAAAAGTACTAATGATCAGTTCATCATAGTATGCTTATATGTAGATGCATGCTTATAGTTGGATTGAATAAGGATATAATATCTTCTACTAAGAGGATGTTGAATTCTAAATTATACATGAAAGACTTATGTCTAATAGATGTCATTCTTTGGAATTCATGTAAAGCGAACTAAAAATAAATATATCATTACCCAATCCCATTATGTAGAAAAGATCCTAAAAAGGTTTGGGAAATATGAAAGCAAACCTGCAGTAACTATTTTTGACACAAACTAATGGAGTTGGAGTATCTCAAGTGGAGTACTCATAAATAATTGGCAGCCTAATGTATATCATGAATTGTAGCACTAGGCCTGATATAGCCTATTCACAAGAGTGCATTAGTTAGGGTACTAAGGTACTTAAGTTTACTATGAACTACAAATTGCACTACTCAACCTATACACCAGTGATAGAAGGATTTAGTAATGCTAATCGGATGTCTGACAATTTAGAGACTTAATCTATTAGTCAATAAGTTTTTACTCTATGTGGTAAAGCTATCTCGTGGAGGTCTACTAAGCAGACCTATATAGCTCGTTCAACTATGAAATCATAATTCATATCTTTGGACAAGGCTTGTGAATAAGCAAAATGGCTCATGAATTTTCTGGAAGATATTCCAGTGTGGCCAAAACCTGGGTCGGCAATATGTGTCTACTGTGACAATATCGCTACGACCTTTAGAGTAAAAAATAATGTGTATAATGGTAAGTCTAGACATATTAGACGAAGTCATAATACCATTAATCAGTTACACTCCAATGGGGTGATTTCCTTAGACTACATAAGGTCAAAGGAGAATCTAGCTGACCCTCTAACAAAAGGTTTGTCAAGGGAATTAATAAAGCAAACATCGAGGGGAATATGGATAAAGCCTATTCAATGAATCATTCAGGTGGTAACCAAACCTAATTTACTGGAGATCCCAAGATCTAGGTTCAATAAGCACACTATCTTTACATCATAGGAACTTGAAGAAACCATAGGTTTCTTAGTGTGTCAATTTGAATCATTCCTATCAGTTTGTTAAGAGGAGATATGTGTAAAATTTATTATCTCGGTTTATCTCAGAGAAAGTTCAGTTCAAGAACGTAGTTCACTGTTCTTTAGAATAAATCTGATGAATTTTCATTACAGAAGGTTCAAGTCCAAAAGTCACATCTCCTTATGTAATCTTATCTCCTCTCTCCCATATTATTTTCTAGTTAGGACACATTTCATTCATGTGAGAAATTATTGGAAAAGATGGAGAAAAGAAAAGTCAAAGAGAAAGAAAAGAAAAGTCAAAGAGAAATGTGAATGAAAGTGTGTATTGAGTAGTAGTGTGGGATTGAGTCCCACATTAGAAACTCAAAGAAAATTTGTTGGGTTTATAAACCCATCACTTTTGCCTCGAGGTAATCCCCATGGGGTACCCCCCATTTCATGTGGAAGGGGGGACTTAGATGGCACATGGTCCTCCCCTCACGCACGCGCGTTGCCGCCAACGTCTGTTCGGCTAGCTCGGCACGGCCTGGCTTGGCTCGGTTAGGTCCGGTCCGGATTAAAGAATTAAAATTTTTCAGAAAAATTCTCTTAATTAATTTCTTGGAGAGGAAGGTTTAGTGCTTTGAATTTTTCAAAGCAAAGCAAAATATCTCCAACTACTGCTGTGTTATTTTATCTGTTGAAGATAAACAAATTATCCATAACTCCAACTATCCCAAAAGCTGTGCATCAACCCTATCAACTTCATCTATACGATCTTTTCAAACTGCATTGCTTGGTCTCCAACTACTTTCGTTTTAAATACAGTGTGTTGCACACTAAAAGATCTATCGTTTTTGCTACTGTTCTTCACATTCTGCATACACATTTTCGTGCATACCTGAGAGAGAGAAACACTGAGAGTTCTGCGAGAGATTGAGATACTTGGTTGCTGTTCTCAGTTTAAGATCGTTGAATCATGCAGAAACAATTCGTCATAGTCTCCAAGCACTGTGTGGATGACGACTATTATCTTTATGACATCGCATACGTGCAATCTTCGATCTCGTTTAATTTTTATTTTTATTATTTCTGTTGTGATCGTTCGCGCAGTCCATTTACATTGTAATCGTTCGTCATTTGAATTTAAGTTGTAATCATTTATTTTCATTTATAATCATTCTCGGTGCTATTTGATTTATGAACAATACTTGCTCCATTTCCACCACTAACAAAATGTAGTATTCAAACTTCTTCTCTTATTCTATCATTTTCTTGCTACTTTGACTCTTATATTTTGAGAAATTATCCTTGATTTTTGGTGTAGCTATGAAGATGCCAATAGACCATGGATCGCTCATCAAAATTCTCAGCAACTCGAAAATGGTCGAGGAATTAGTTATAGGTGTCAGAACTGTCCGAAACACCCAAAATATACAATATTTAGTGGCTTTGGCAAAACCATCACCTGTCCACAAACATACAAAAAATCATGTATTTTTTTAATGTGTAAATCTAAGTGATTACTGGATTATTGTATAATCATTTTAACATTAAACTAAGTTAAGGGGCTTTGAAACCAAGATGTGATTTGACACGAAGTTCATGCCATCCTTTTACATTTTGCCCAATTCGTACATACATGTAAAATGAAAGGGAACGTTAACAAGCATGCTTGTAACTGTTATACTCGACCATAACAACAATCAATGGTTTGACTCAACCTTCGGACTATAAGCAAATAACAATACTTCTATATGGATCATGAATCACAATAGAAATGCCCATCCCTTAATTGCAAGCTTTTGTGGTGCATCTATTTAAAACATATCATATATAATATATTGACAACTCAAACCTCTTGAGATCAAACCAAAATGATTAAAATGAAATCTGGAAACCCAAAAATCCAAACATCTGAAGCAAAATAACTCAGATTACCCCACGGAAACAACTTCATTTTACGCAACAGAGTCCTAAAAAGTATGATCAAAAGAGGAAAATAAAGCTAGAAAATCAAGAATCAGAACAGTTACACAATTAGGAGATAGGAGGAACAGAGGAAAAATGCCTAATTCCAATTATTCTCTCTAATTTAAATATATAGAGAAGAGAAAAAAGAAAAAATGAAGCACCGAGCTACCTACACTTACAGAGACAACGAAGGAGCTCGATCAGTCAACGGAGGAGCTCGATGGTGAACGGCGAGGAATAAAGGAGCTCGATGGTGAATGGTGAATAACAGAGGAGCTCAATTTGTCAGGGGGTGAGGGGAAAGATCTCTCGTCGTACATGGTGAAAGCTCAATCTATCGCGGGGGTCAATGGGGACTGAGGGACGATTTTAGGCATTTGATTTCATGGATGATTTTGTAATTTCATCGTTACAGGCTTTAGCGACCAACCTTATATTTGTCGCTAAAGCCAAGGCAAATGTGACCAATTATATATTCGTCGCTAAAGTCAAAGTTTTCGCGACCAAGACTAGAATTCGTCGGTGAAAGCGTTCCTTTTTACGAAGAATTTTCAATTTCGTCCGTATAAGTCTCAAAATATTCGCGCGCTAAAGCTAATTTTTTTCCCGGGATGAAGCCTACTGCAACGAACCAAAAAATCGTCGCAATAGGCAATCTTTAGTGACTAATAAATTATTTAGTTGCTAAAAACTGGTTTTAGCGACGGATTTTATTTGGTGGCTAAAACTTTCGTGGGTAAAACCCATATTTGTTGTAGTGATAGAGAGAGAAAATAGATAGTGAGAGAGAGAAACAGATACATAGTTTCGTTGAGTATTGATGTAAGTTTCGAACAATGTGAGCGCTCACTTGATTATAAAATCATAAATATATCACTCATTCTAGAATCAACCAAACTCTAAAAGAAAAAATTAATTAGATAGGTTAACGGCTTATTTACCTAGCTCCATATGAACTATTTGTGGAATGTCATGATTATATCCACAAACTATTCAATTCTTTGAGTAAGTAATATCTAAGAGATTGCACTTTAAATTTCATAGTGGAATAGATTTTGAATTCATAGAATGATATATTAATAAATGGTTCAATTAGTTCAACAAAAAGATCTTGAAATTGTAGTTCTATAGGTCCTTGTGCCATCTTTTTGAATTCTAGCTCACAATTGGAAATATTGTGATGGTAATAAATAATTTAAAATTATTTAAATTCTAAATTATTCTAAATTATGTAAATATTTGATAATGAGAGTGTCTTTTGATCACATACTATGTGATAAGAAACCAATCAATTGATATATGGAGTCAATTGAGATATAATACTATGATTATTAAGTATGTGAAAATTAGATTAGACTGTGGTTAGATCATATTATTTGCAATTACCATAGAAAAATTATTCCCCAAATGGCATCTGATTATTTTTTCTTAAAAAGATTACAACATACAAGAACTCTATACAATGTGTTACTGGCCGGTCACCTCATCAAGTATAGATAGTCACTTATCAAATAAAGGTTAACTAATAACGGTTATTTGACAATTTAAATATGATCACCTATTAGATGAGGTTAACTGACTCTACCAATTCAATATATAAAAATTTACATCCTAGCACCAGCCTCCTCCTAAACTCATTAACTTCACCAATCACATCCGAAAAAAGAAAAAAAAAAGGAAAGGAAAATCAAGACTTTAAACTTCAAATTGAAGAAAAATAGCTTCAATTGAAATGAATCATATTTAAAGATTAAAAAAAGAGGAAAAGGAAATGCATAAAAACCCAATCAAATACTTTAATGCTTGGGCATAGAATGAGAGCACTGCACATGGGGGAAACCCTAATCCCTAAATCAACTTTGAAATCGTAAATCATTCGCACATTGCCATCTCCTTGTCTTCAACTCTAAAGATGTCGAAGTTACCCTGACCCTAAACTCGAGCATTGAAGCTCATAGAACAGAAGAGAAGAGGGAGAGATCTTAATTAAATCATATAGGGAAGAGGGAGAGAGTAAAGTAGAGAGGCCTCCTAAAAGAGCAAAAGGAACAAATTCAAACACCCAAGAGAGAGAGAGAGAGAGAATCGAAACAGTACCTTCTTGTCGAGGCAAAAGTTGAGCATTCAAACCAAAGCCCTCGAAGCAATTCAAAACCAGAAACGCCCAAACGAGAATGTAAAAGAAAAAATTCACGACTTTAAGAATTGATTGCGAATTCTCTACGTCATAATATGAAAATATAGAGAATAATTAAGAGAAAGAACGAGATAATAACAACACCATGATTTACGTGAAAAATCTTTAAATGGAAGAAAAATCACGGGGAGATTTCGATCGTATTTCATTATGGAGAATCAGTTTACAAGGCTAATGCAAGTTGCATAGTCAGCTTGTTTCTCATAGGTATTGATGGTTATTTTGTTGTGTTTGAAGTTACAACTTGCCTTTATTTATAGACATCCAATTGGTTACATAGAATCTGATACAACTTATCTAATTCTATCTAAAAATATGATCAAAAGAATATTCTGTGAGATCTAGCTTATCAGCGTTAACAACTTAATAAATCTTGATCGTATGACCAATCCAATGGTCTTGAATATTTTATGAGATCTAGCTTTTGTCTAATTGGTCTATTCTTCATAACCGTCTTGTTGATCCTACAGTTCTTGTTCTATCTTCTCCTCGATTGAGTCTTCGGTCTAGATCTTGTCACGTGTCATATCAAATTTTCCATGTACATCTTGCTTATCAGTATTAACAACTTTTTGAATTTGAATCATTTGGAGTAGTGTGGTGAATCTGGTGATTGTAGCGATTGCTACCAGTTTTGCATGGTGATGATTCCCTCGATTGGCTTCTCCGGCATTCGTGACTTTCTATGTGACTTTTATACTTCAGCTACCTTGATTAGACGAGTAGCTCCAGATCAGCTTCGTCAGATCTACTAACATGTCAAATTCAACTATTCTCATAATACTTCCGTGACATTTACTTTAATTATTTTTTTCTCTATTAATGTGACTGAACACCGAAATTATTCCTATTCACGAAAATTGGCAAAATTGAAGGTTGAAATTAGAAAAACCCATTCCTCAGCCTTAGAAGAAGTGCTTCCGATTATTTTAACCAAATGGAATGGTTGAAAACAATAGAGGAAGCCAAGCAGAGTTGCTAAAGAAGAAACAATTTTCCCCTTTTCTTTGTTTCTTGAACCATCAAGATTAATTTATAAGAAAAATTATAAATTAGTGTCTTGAACTATTAAGTTAAGTTACTGTTATTTATAATTCTAACTATTATATATTTGTTAATTTAATATAAAATTACGTAATTTTAAAATATTAAAATTATAAACCCACCCATCAATACTACGGTGTTTTGGGTCCAATTTTTTCTCAAACCTAGCAAACCCCTGTCTTCGTGAACCCTCTCCAATCCCTCTCTTCGTCGCAACACCTCTTCTCTTCCATAACCTCATCGGAGCGTCTCTTCTCTTCCTCCCTAAACCGCAGCTCTTCGTCGTGAATCTCCATAACCGCACCACATCTCTTCGTCGTGAACCGCCATAACAACCGCAGCTCTTCGTCGTGAACATCCCATAACCACCGCAGCTCTTCGTCTTCTTCAAGGTGAAATTTCAGTTTTTCGTCTTCTTCAGATCTGTATTTTTATGGATCCCGTGATATTTCAAATCTGTATTTTTGTTCTGTATTTTATTGATCCGTGAATGATGTCTTGGGTTTGATTCCAATATTTTATTACATTGAATTTGGAAGTGTGGGTTTGAAAGTGATTTTTTTGGCATGTAGCAGTTTATTTTAGAAGTATTCTTGTTAGACGCATTATTTCTCTTGCAACTGTTAAAATGATAAGTTGGTCGGAAGGCATTATTCCTCCAACCATGTAATTTAGACTTATACTGTAATGGGAGGATGGAGATGGTTGTGGGAATTCCAGATTTAGGCATCACAGCTATCGGCTTGAATACATTGTTCCCACGGTAATGAATTCCTTCCTTGACTAACTGTGGTGGATTTATAATTTTTAATATTTCATACTAAGCCGTTTTACATTAAACTAATAGATATATAACGGTTAATGGATAGAAGGTTATATTTGACGACAAATGAAAAATTGAAGGTTATAAATGGCAGAAATAATAATTCATGATTATAAATGACGACAATTTGATAATTTGATGGATTAATTTATAATTTCCCTTTCTTTTTAATTTCTTGTTCGATTTTTCTATTCTACGTACATTTTTGGGTGGTGGGTGAGATAGAAAATCTTGAAGTTCTTATGGAAACCATTAAACCATGTGGTAAGGAAATTATCTTTTAGGTTCTGCATCATTCTCTCAATGGACTTGGCAAAGGTCTAGCTTTCAAGCTTTCTGAATAGATAGTTCTGCATGTCCCTTTGGTTTATGTCCCTTTTATAGTAGTGGGTTTTGTGTGTGTTTCGGGGTTTAGGGTGATGTGTGTGTGAGTGATCTAGTCTATGCCAAGTATGTCTGGAAACGTGGAAATCGGTTGTCGGAGGGTGAAGGACAAATAACCTTAGGCAACCGTCAGAAGGTGACAAATGTCTTTAAGACTCTAAGGTAGGTGAGAAACTCGAGGAGAGAATATTCTACGTGTTAGACCTCGGGATCCGTGAGAATTGATCCTCCCATAATGGTGCTAGGGTCCCCTTATATAGATAGGGTCGAATGGGGACAACATACATGCAAATCACGTGTCCAGACAGAAACTGATAGCAACAAGAGTTGTGTGTCCAGACAGAGACTGACACCAACAAAGGTCGCGTGTCCAGACATAAACTGACACCAACAAGGGTTGTGTGCTTAAAACGTGATCACACACTAAAAACGTGACACCATGCTTAAAATGTGTCACATCCATAAAACGACGTAACATAGGAGGCCACGCCTGAGGTTCCCCCGCGACAACATGGAGAGCCACCTTCGGGGTTCCCCTTGGAGTGGCATGGGGAGCCGCGCCCGGGGCTCTCCCGGTGCGGCACAAAAGAGGAACTTCCAAGACTCGTAAGGCGGCTACATCCTTCAAGGAGATCTTCCTATCTCGATGTAGCGAACCTTGCCCTAATCCTACTAGACCACAACCCCCAGATTGTTCCCAGGTGAGAAAAAATCTTCGAATCTTTGTCACTAAACTCGAAGACGAAGTAAAACATTTAATACTAATTTCATATAATAAGATCAACACATTTATAAAACAGGTGCGCCTTTTAGAGACGTTACTTTGTCATTATCACGCACTGATAAATGTTATTCCACGTAAAGGCCACATAGATCTGTCTTTAGACGCCACGTGTTTCTTCTGACATGTTACTATTAATGACGTGGCTCACCATTTACATTAGCCCTATGTTCAAGGTTGAAGGCACATCAATCAAGTTTAAACATATTTTCTGATTTGAGTGTTGTCCGCGTCTTTCACATTTATTCGTGGGGCATGCATTTTTTTGTCACTGAATTCCATTAAAACCATATCATAAAAATTTACATCTATCATAATTCACGAGTAAATGCCTTTTGGGGAAGTCCCCATAACTTCATCGTTCCTCGAACGAGGTGGAAGAGTTTCACCCGAGACAAGATGTGTCACATCGGCTCAAACGAGGCGTGTGAGAATGCCTCGTTCAGAGGCGCTAAGTCTCACCTCGAACGAGGCGCTGCATCTCGTTCCTTGTATGAGACGTCACAGTCTCTTCTCGGACGAGGCATGAGAGCTCTCTTTCCCAATAAACCAGCCAGGGTCATTCTCTCATTCTCATTTCTTGAATTTACTTTGAAGCAAATGGCCTCTAGAGAGTTACTTACATTTTCCAAACATGCCGCTCCGCCTGAATGTCCACCAAAACCTTGGGGAATGTCTGACGTAACGACAAAAAGACTAATTAATTCCATGGGTAAAAGTCCAGAGGCGGTTGTGTCATCGCCTTCAGCGCTATTGATGGGAAATGAAATGGCCAAAAATTGTGAAGTCCTTGAAGCGGACTCGATTCCATTACTACGGCTAACCCGTGGTGACTTCCCTTCATCGCGCATCACGTATGATGGTCTCACCAAGCCCACAGCGAGTTGGCCTGAGTGGTGCGAGTACATTCTATCAAAACATACATATATTGCAACTCTACAAGAGGCTGGCATATATGAAGCTCTAAGGGTTTGTTCACGTCTCAGTATTCGTATATGCTCGCCTGTCATTGATACTTTCGTGATGCGTTGGAGTAGGCAAACTCACTCCTTTATTGCTGCTTGGGAAGAGTTCACGCCTACTTTAGAAGATGTCCACATGCTTTTGCGTCTTCCGTTAGGTAAGAATGACCCGTTCGAGATCGTCTTAACCCTTGAGGAGATGGACGGTCTCGAATTACTCAAGGAAGGTTTATCACACTCTCACAAACCCGATGCAGCGGGTGTCCTAAGCAGGAAGTCAAATTTTGGTGGGTGGTTGTGCTATTTTTACAAGGATGTGGAGTCCTCCAAGAAGAACTCGACGCTGGAAGTTAGAGAGGGTGCTAGATTCAGAGACGAAAAGGGTCGAACTTGCTTTTTTCCTGTCCATGTGGCTCTCTCGATACATCTTCTAAGATATGTTCTTCTTCTCTCTTTCTTTATGCATTTAATTATAAATATATATATATATTTAACCATACTCGCCTCGTAGACTAGGTGGGTCTCAAACTTTTCCGTTGTGTTATTTCTTCATTTATCTTTCCACTTAGTAAGTCGACCCGATGTATGGTCAGTGCATAAGTTTTCACAATGGCCATCAGCCTTGCTAAGGTAATCGTATCCCCTAGCGCCGATATTCTTGCGAAATCTATATTACTTGTTAGATCGCCTCCACAAAGATCTTGAGAGAAATTTTGGATGTTACATGATCAACTTTTATACTGATCTGTCATTCTTACAGATGTTCACCTGGGAGTGGTTCCCAATGTGTTCCCCTTATTGGTCCCAATCTGATATTGGTTGTGTCGATCCGCCCCGGGCATGGGCGTGGTGCAGTAACAAACTTTCGAAGCGTCTATCTTTTTACTGATATCGACATCTTTGGGTACTTTTCGGCTCGACCCTATACCTTATGTCCACATGGTCACGTTAAGGATGACCTATGACCCTTTTTTGGGTAGCATATTGACTCAGGCATGTGTGGTTCTCCCCTTTGGCTCTCCGATACTGACGCGACTATGTTGGCTATCTTGAGACCATCAACACTCCCGGTAGTGACTAAGCGTGCAGGAGAGGTTGGTCTGAACGAATTTTTGAGCACTTGTTACTAGTGCAACCGAGTGGCTCGCCAATTTGGTTTTGATCAGTGTATTCCATCGAGGCGACAACCATGTATCCAATTCAGAGAAGCCTTTGAGTATTAGATGGTAGAGGCGCGTACACATAGTAGCCTAACGTGACAACGTTAATGAAAAGATATTGGGATGCATTGCCATACTTGTGGTTGCAATACCTTCAATCTCCCCATGTTGATCTACCATAGGAAAATATTTACAGAGGGGACCTAACGCTGCGGTCCATGAAACCACCTCCTAGCGGAAGAGTGAGCCAGATGGCCCCTACTATACCCCAGAGGAAAAGGAATACTCCTGTCGTTGGTCACGAGACTTCCATAGAGACGTCCGATGCGAGTGATTTTGATCCTGACTGGGTTGATTCTTCAGCCAACCTTCCTACATCCTTCTTGAGGTCAACAACTAACTTCAGGCTCAAATCCACATCGTTACATCGACGCCCTAGAGTAGTGACGAGGGATGTCCTGATAGAGAGGCATGTCTATGCTTCTACTCCAGAGGACTTGGAGCCACCTCAGCGTAAATTCTGATGTAACATCATCAGCTCTGACGACGAACCTCCAGTAACATATCCTTTTTTTGCAATTAAGCTACATTTTTGCATTTTGATTACAGATTAGCGAGCAAATGTACTTTACAGGCAGCATGTAGCTCCTCCAGGGAGGTCAGTGAGGCATGTGAAATGCTTTTGCGATAGCAAGCTGGGGGCATTATCGAGGCATCCATAACACCCCCTCTCTCTCTATCTCTCTCTCTCTCTCTCTCTATATANCTCTCGAGCTTCGATGCTGCTAGGGGATCTAATCATGCCCTTATAGATGTTTCGCCAACATTTCACAAGGTGGAATTTTTTTTCGTAATGTATTTACCCGTTTCAGTCTTTATATGCAGTTCTCCGTAGCTCTTCCTTTCCCATTTTTTGACACTTGTTGTTTTGCTCTTTCAGGACCTTGCCGTACCTTTTTCGCCTACTTTCAAGCCAATGCCCATTGACCGTATTGTGGGTGTGGACAACACGGTGAATCCTTTGGTGGATGTCACCCCTGGCCTAAATGCTCTAGCATCCCCACAGACACACCCTCTGAGCCCCGAAGCTCACACAAGTGTAACCGCGCCTTCCTTGATTGTCTTTGTGACTTGCGCTTTGTTATTTCTGACTTGCTTCTTCTTTTCAACAGGGTTCCCTCGACATCTTCGTGAATATCCTTGAGTTTTCATCCCCCAATCTGCGGCGTGAATCCATGGGTGAAGGCTCAGTTGGTCTTGATATTCCCTTGGAAGATCTGGATGATATCGGGATTGACCTCACCCTTGGGGCCACATACTTTAACATTTTTAGACCTCTCACTGGGGCACGACCTATGCCGCGAGGTGAGCTTTCCGCGCATCCAGTGATGGCAAAGTAGGCAGGGGTCGAGAGTCTTCTCAAGATGCTCATAGTACTGCAGAGGACCATACCGGTCTAGCCTATACTCTCGAGGTCAGATCAGATAGAGATACCTCGTCGTCAATAGTGGCCGATATTCCTCTTTTGATCTAGAGTCTTTTACCCTGCCACTGTCCGGGGAAATGGTGGAGTTTCGTGGTGTGATGGTTGACCACCTCTTACTCTCATACTTGCAGCGAGCAAAGCGGTCACACCCTGGTACATGCTTTAACAGCATGAGAGGAATGGCCTTGGTCCGTCAGACATCTCTCACCATGTTGGCTCAGATCCTCTACATCATTGATCACTCATCTCATGTGGATGCAGATCCACGGGCTCTTGCTTTCTTGTTGGGTTGCTGGCGTGACCTCTTCCCTATAGGATTGAACTTAGACTGGTTTCGTCCTCACATTCACACATGCAGAAGTCTTCAGAGACGTCATCTCAGAATTAGCCAGGTAGAAGATTTTGAGGCACAAATAGCGGAGCGTGATGCGATTATGGCTAGAGTAAAGGCGAAGATCAATGACATTGGAGTCAAGATAGGTAAGCACCGTGTCATCCTAGAGCGCTACCCCATCATCTCGGGCAAACTTGCTCCTGATTTATTTCCCCAGCCATAGCTTTTGTATCACCTTTTCTTGTATTCTTGTACATCTGTAAGAAATTAATACAAAAGCATGTTATTATTATATTTCACAGTGCATTTGCTAATACTTAGTGTTTTACATCATTTTTACTTGTTACTTAGCACAATCATTATCTACTAAAAGAATTTATAAATTAAATCAGTATATGGCGGCCATGTTTCGCTAAATAAGTGATAATTGAGATAATTAACATGACGGCCAAATTCCGCCTTTGTAATCATATGAGTCTCAACAATGAGTTAAGCGATTATTCTGCTCCTCCCCCTCCAGCTTCAAAATTTTTTTTGCAACCGCGAAGTTCCGTTTTAAGGGGGATAGCAACATCGGTTAAAGTCTCACTAGACATTGATATTTGATAGAGCGAAGAAAGATGGAACTTGTATTAATACTTGAATATTTTATACATTTCTTCCTTGGCCTACCTACTTTCACTGAAACGTTTTACATGCGTTACAGGAACAAAACTTCGCTGAAATGTCTTACGGTCCTAATTGCATCTCAGGAATAACCTAGATTACAAGCTAGGAATATTAAAGAAAAAATGCAATATTAAGCATAGTGTTTCTTAATGTACTTGAAGTTGATAGTCGTTGGGATGACTTGGTGCGTTTGAGGGTCGGATAGTCGGCAATACCCGCTATCGGCTACGAAGGCGATCTCGTAGGGTCCTTCCCACTTGGGCTCAAATTTCTTAGCTTGTATCCCTTTCATCAAACACTTAGCCGCCTTCAGCACTAAGTCCCCCACAGCAAAGGTCTGAGGCTTCACAATAGCTTTATACGTCTGACCCATACGCTCTTGGTATGCCTGAATGCTTTCCTTTGCCTTGCCTCTTCTTTCCTCTAAGGCTTCCAAGTCTCCAAGGCGTGTGGCCTGTTCCACCCCAGCGAATGACAATAGTTTAGCGGAAGGTACCATCACCTCTACGGGTATCGTGACTTCGCATCTGTATACCAATGAGAAGGGTGTTGCCTGAGTAGGGGTACGCTTTGACGTTCTATATGCCCAAAGTGCCAAGAGTAATAACTCATGCCAGTTTTCTTGAGCTTCATGAACCATCCTACTTAGGATCCTTAACAACGTCTTGTTGGTCATTTCTCCTTGCCCGTTTCCCTTGTGGTAGTAGGGGGAAGATCTGTCATGGCGGATGTTGTAGTTCTCGAACATCTAAGACACTACTTTGGTTGTGAATGCAGTGCCGTTGTCCGATATTATCCTCCTGGGCAGTCCGAATCTACAAATTATGTTCTTTTTTATGAAGTTGTAGACTTGTTCACCCGTCCCTTTCTTCAATGCAACGGCCTCAACCCACTTGGTGAAGCAATCTATAGCAGCCATAATCCATATGCTCCCCTTAGATGCTGGTGAGATCGGGCCTATAAAATCCATCGCCCAAGTATGAAATGGCCAAGGGACCTCCACCCGGTGCAAGGGCAAGGAAGGTGCGTGTATGATGTTCCCTAACACTTGGCATGCATAACACTTCCTTGCAAACTCCATTGAATCCATCTCCATGGTTGGCCACTAATACCCTATTCACAACAATTCCTCGTACAAACGTCTTCCACCTTAGTGCTCTCCGCAGGCGCCTCTATACACCTCTTCCATGATTGTGCGTTGTTCTTCGAGCCCAAGGTATTTGAGTGGTCGGTCGTCCATCCCCTTCGTAATAATTATCCCCTCAAGAGAAAGAAGCGTGAGCTTCTTCTTTTGATGTTAATGGCGTCTGCAGGGTTCATGGGTAACATTCCATCTGCCAGGTAGGTGATGTAGGGCTGTCTCTAATCGGTGACAATTTCTATGACGTTCACTTCATTCGGGTCTGGCAGGAGTTGGCATTTCGGACAGTCCTTTTGGAGTGTAAAGGCATCGTCATTCATGTTCGCCCAATAGTACCCCATCCTTTATAGGCGTCTAAGTAACAGTGGCCCCTCCATGAAGCAAACGTCTTCGTGAAGGCGTTGGAGTCGCCTTCTGCCTTACTCAACACTTATGTACCTTGCAAGGACCTCATATGTTCCCCGATAGAACAATACTCCCTTCAACTGCATAAAAATTTTTAAGTATCGATCAACCATTATGCTTCATTCATTAAGCCGCCTTCGAATATTATCTCTCCAATCTTGATGCATATCCCGCTCGAGGCTTTTAGAAACAACAGAGATAGTTTGGACATCCACTTCGATAATAGGGACAGGGTCTGAGACTGGAAGTTTGGAGGCAAGCGTAGCCATCGCATCTGCATGATAACTCTGGGACCGTGGCGTGTGTTCAAACACTAACTTCTCGAATGTGTCAGTCAGCCTTTGGACTTCGTGCATGTACTGTGCGGAGGGTGGGTTCCTTGACCGCAAACTCCCCATTAACTTAGTTAATTATCAAATTTGAATCTCCATTCACCTTGAGTGACATTGCCTCCTTTTTCATTTGCATACTTTAGGCTAAGCACCAGTGCCTCATATTCAGCTTCATTATTCGTTCAAGGGAATGTAAACTTGTATGCCATTGAAAACATGTTGCCCATAGGGTCTTCTAGTACGGGCCTTGCTCCACCTCCGTTATGCATTGACGATCCATCAAAGGTCAACCCCCACACTGGCTCTTCTGCGCCTTCGGCGTCATTGTCGTGATATCAAATTTGCTCAACAGCATCGTCCACCTAGTGAGCCTCCCATTCAGGGCTGGCCTCGACAAAAGAAAATGCACCGGGTTGGACCTGGTCATCAGATGAATTTTATTGCTGAGCAGGTATTGCCGCAGCTTCAGAGTGACGAAGACAAGCGCTAAACAATGCTTTTATTAGGGTGTGTATCTCAACTCAGCATCGCGCAAAACCCTACTCAAGTAGTAAACTGGCAACTCTACCCCTTCCCGCTCTTGAGCCAATAATGCTCCAATGGACTTAGCCGTGGACGTAATGTACAAAATAAGTGGCAGATCTCCCCGGGGTGGTACCGTGGTGGCGGATGTGACTAGGACATCCTTGATCTGCTGGAAACATCTCTGCAACTCTGATGCCCATTCGAACTGACAACCCTGTTTTAAAAGTGGTTGCAGCGCACTGACCGACTCTGCCAAGGCTGAGATAAATGTTGTACATATGAAACTTTTCCCAAGAAAGATTTAAGTTCATTCACTGTCTGTGGCGGTGGCATGTCTCTGATGGCTCGCATTTTTTACTGGTCAATGTCTATACCGCGTTGATGTACACAGAACCCCAAAAACTTACCGCGAGGTACCCCGAAGGCGCACTTTAATGGATTCATCTTGAGCTTTTACTTTCTGCATCTTTCAAAAACGCTCTTAAGGTGTTTGAGATGCAGGCCAACTGCCTTAGACTTAACAACCAAATCATCTAAGTAGTCTACAGCGAAGTCATGAATCATGTCGTGAAAGATCGCCGTCATTGCCTTCTGGTAGGTAGCCCCGGTGTTTTTGAGTCTGAACGGCATCACGACGTAGTAAAAGTTTTCGAAAGGAGTCTTAAAAGTAATCTTCCCGACGTCTCTCGGAGCCATCTTGATCTGATTGTACCCACTGAACCCATCCATGAATGAGAAAATCTCATGTTCCGCTGTGGCGTCTACTAAGCCGTCCACATTGGGCAGTGGAAAGTGGTCTTTCTGGCATGCCTTGTTCAAGTCTTTGAAGTCAACACAGCATTGTATCTGACCGTTCTTTTTCTTTACTGGTACAATGTTGGCCAGCTAGGTGGGTGCTCTATCGGCCATATGAACTTGGCCTCCATAAGCTTAGTAATCTCAGACTTTATTTGCAACTCTACTTCGGGTCGAAAGTGTCGAGGCAGCTGCTTGACGGGGTTGCACGTTGTGGAAACCCCCAACTTATGTGTCAACTGGGTGGGATCCAGCCCTGACATCTCTGTGTATGACCACGCAAAAATGTCCTGGAATTCCCGAAGTAAGGTCAGTAGGATATCCCTTTGATCTACAGACATGCCATTCGCCAGGAAAACGGTCTCCGTTCTGCCTCCCCATCGAGAAAGACTTCCTTTAACTCCTCCTGCGACGGCGACGGTTTTGATTTCGGAGGTTTTTCTAGCACTTCACAGTTCATCACGTAGGTCACATTGGTCTGCCTTTGCTGCTTCAGAAATGCCTCCTCTGACATTATTTCTCCAGTCACACCGTCGGGGGGATCAGGGTTATGGATTGTCATAAAGATGTCTTCACCCCCAGATGTCTTTTGCGGCTTCGGGGATGGAATACCCAAGTCTTTCACTTGCCATCCCCCATACCAAATCACCCTAGCCCCCATGTATATAGCTTTATTGGAGCTCCATTTTCCTCCCTCATTCAAGAGTTTTTTTGTACCTTCTATCTTATCCCTTTCTCAATACACCCCT
>QANY01008586.1:0-24210 GCA_003255025.1 Datisca glomerata
TGAGGTATGAATAGCTTGCCTTCGAATTCGATACCTAAAAATCCTAATTTAATTAGGTTTCCTCGAAGTTTTAGGTTTCCTAATTCATAAAAAAAGTTAGGAAAATTATTAATTCGACCATTGTAGTTTAACTCATTTTTTAATTTGGTCATCATATTTTAAAAGATCTCAATTTGATTATCATAATTTACTTATCATCTCAATGTAATTCTTTTATCACTTTTCATGAACTGAATTTGACAAGACATTGATATGGCACATTGATTAAAAGAAGTAAAAATCATTTTTTTAAAACAAATTTATTTTCTTTTTAAAACTTCTCTCCACGTTGATCTGATCTCTTCTATCTCACTATCTCTCTCTGGCCTCTGAAAGGATTCTATTTGTTCGAGAGAAATGATGGAGTGATGGGTTTCATTCATGAGAGATGAGGGGGAGATATGAAAGAGATGAGATTTTTTTTTAGAGATAGAAATCTGAAAAGGTAAAAATGTAAAATAGGTAAATAAGGGGAAATGAGTTGGAAGAGAGAGAAATAATTTTTTTGTTGATGATTGTGTATTGAGTTTTTTGCTATACATTAACCATTTTGTAGAAATCAATTACTACACTAATTTTTGCTTACTCTAATCTCTGGCCCATTTTTCCTTCACCTTTTCACTTTTTTCCGCTATTGCCCTTCTTACAAGTTGCTCAATCAAATGTCATGGTCTACTCACTTAACACTCAAAACCTCCCTACCCACCATATTTCTCCTTCTTCATTTTTCATTTTTTTCTACTTCTTCTTCATTTTCTTCTTCATCTTCTTCTTCGTCTTCTTCCTTCTTCATGTAACAACAAATGATTGTTAGTTCTTCTCTCTGAAACAGGTATAAGTTTTATTTTCTTCTTTCTGAGAAGCTTGAATTTTCATGGGTTTTTCATGTTCATGAGTTTTCTGGGAATATTTATTTGTTTTCTTCTTTCTGGAACATTGTTTGAAGTTATTTATTATACAGGATCACAACAAGATGATATTGTAGTGTTAAACCAGGTCTACACGAGTACTACAGGAGCCTCATGTAGTCACCGTATAGACTACACGTAGGGTATATGATCCTTGTACAAACCTCGTGTACACTACATAATCATCGTGTAGTGCATCAGGAACTTCTTCAGTAGTTCACGAGCATCGTGTAGCATCTATTACACTACACGATCATCGTGTACTGTACATGATGAATATATGATGATCGAGTACTCCTCGTGTATACTACACGATGGAAGTACACAATCATCGGGTAGTCCTCGTGTAGTCTACACGATCATCGGATAGTCCTCGTGTAGTCTACACGATGAAACTACACAATCATCGTGTAGTCCTCGATTACATTACACGATCACTACATGATCATCATGTAGTACACTCGTGTACACTACACGATCATCATGTAGTACACTCGTGTACACTACACGATCATCATGTAGTCATCGTGTAGGACATATTATAGTACATAAGGTCTACATGATGCTCGTGAAGGCCCCGTGTACACTATACGATGTCCGTTAAGGCCTCGTGTATACTACACGATCATCATGTTATATTTCATTTCATTATATATTCTTCTTGTATTGATTTCCTTCATTGATGTATATATAAATATGTCTGAAGTTTAAATTTTTATAATCCATGATGGAAATTGGGTGAAAATGGTACAACATGATCTTTTAGTGGAGATAAGATCAAATTATTAGAGATATCAACTAACTGCACTTACCACGAGCTATTGCGTATATTGCATGAAGAACTCCAAATAGACCCCTCAAAGTATGATATGTCCGTTAAATTTTAAAGGATAGAGATTTACAGTTCTTTATTAAGAAGAATGGATCAGAATCACTTCGAACCCCCGGCTCCTGAAACCACAATGTCACAACAACCTTGGGTTCCTGAAACTATAGGGTTTTATCCAAGTTGGGTTCTTGAAACACAAATGTCACGACAACCTCTAAATGAAAGCATTCCTCGCTTTGAGAGTGTTGATCATTTTGAAATGAACTATCATTATGATGATGTTTTCGGCCATGATGATTATGATATTTTCGAGGATGATGATGTTGATGTTGATGGTAATGATGATGATTTTGATTATGGGGCGCATGATGATGCAATCCGTGGAGATGACCATGATGAAGCCATCAATGGAGATGACCATACAACAATTCCAGATTTGAATACTGGTCTTGAACCCGAGACCACTTGTCCATTGCCATCATAACCTGATTTGAATAAACAACATCCTGGGTCCAGTGAGCAATGAGTTAATTTGAATCAGCTTATATCATGCACAATAAATATGGATGATTTGTACAGTGATAATGCTGAGCTGCTTAAGGTTGCTTGTATGATGGTCATCTAGAGAAATTTTGAGTTTCAGATCTTCAACTCTAACCAGTCAATATTATTACTTGTATGTGTTGAGAAAACATGCCAATGGAGGTTACTGGCCATGAAATTGAAAAATTGTCCATACTTCAAAGTTACAAAGTTCATCAATACACATATATGCACATTTGAGGTATTGAGACATTAACGCCAGCATGCTACATTTTCATTGATTGATCATTCTATAAAGTCCAAATACACGGGTGTCGGAAGTATATATAAGCCAAAAGACATAATTGAAGATGTTCGACTGGATTTCGGTGTCAACATAAGTTACTATAAAGCATGGATGGCTAGGGAATATGCTTTGGAATTAGTTCGAGGGTCGCCTGAAGACAACTATAGAATGTTCCCAGCATATTGTCACATGTTAGAATAAAAAAAATCCAGGTACTTATTTTCTATCTTGCCATCATAATGTCAGCACAAGTACTACGCGATCCTCGTGTAGCCATCATGTATACTACATGATGGGTACACTGACATCGGGTAGTCATTGTGTAGTCTACACGATGGGTACACGGATCTCGTGTAGTCATCATGTACAATATTTTTCCATCATAATTTCTACACGATTACACTGACTTCATATAGTCTACATGATGGTTACACGGACCTCGTGTACGCATCATGTACACTATGTACTCTGCCGAATTTAATACAGCAATATTAAATATTTTCAGGGACAACAACAAACATAGAGGCAGATGAGTATGATCATTTTAAATATTTTTCATGGCTCTTGGACCCTCTGTTCGTGGATTTTTCAGCTGTATAAGGCTTGTCATTGTTGTCGACACAACCGCCTTAAAAGCCAAATATAAAGGGATATTATTTGTTGCAACAGCAAATGATGAGAACAACCAAGTATATTCCATTGCATTAGGAATTGCAAATTCAGAAAATAATTATTCATGGGAATGATTCTTCCGTAAACTTCATGATGTAATCGGTGATCTGGAAGAATTGATGTTTATATTCGATAGGCATACACGTATACTAAATGTTGTACAAGTTGTCTTTCTCAATGTGCTTCATGGATCTTGCATCTCCCATATGGGCCAAAATATCAAATCAATTTATAAAAGGGAAGATGCGGTCGCATTATTTTTGAAAGTAGCAAAGGAATACCGTCGATCAGAATTTGACCGTTTGATGACTCATTTTACAGATGCATTTCCAGATATCTCACAATACGTGTCGGTTGGGGGGAGTTGAGAGGTGGGCACGTTCCCATTTTGATGGAAGATGATACAATATAATGACTACAAATATCGCAGAATGTTTGAATGAGATTTTGAAGCATGCCAGAAAGCTTCACATTACATGCCTTATAGAACATATTCGTGACATGTTACAATGGTAGTTCTATGAACGATGGACAACAGCCTATCAAATCACCTTGCAGCTGACACATTGGGTTGAGACTGAGCTTAAAAAGAAGCATCTTGCATCACGATCACTATCATTGCTTCCTTCGGACATCCACGAGTTTCGTGTCGCATATGGGGGTACAGAAGCAGTGGTAAACTTACATCTTAAGACTTGTACGTGCCAAGAATTTGATCTTGATCAAATTCCATGCAAACCTGTGTTGGTTTCATGCCGGCAACGTAATATTTGCGCATACAGTATCTGTTCGAGGTTCTATAAAAATAAGGCTCTAATTGTTACGTATGCAGAAATAATAAATCCTCTCGGAGATCAAGCAGATTGGGTCATCAGCTAGTAGGTTCATGAAAAGGTGGTATAGTGTAATATCTCGACCCTTCGTAAATAGGCATTTTTGTAAAATTGATTTAAAAGATAAAGTGAATTTAAAATTTGATTTTAAAAAGTGATTATATATAATTTTAGTAAAATAATTTTAATTATATATGGTTTAGTTTAAAATTCAATTTTTCAATTTTAAAAGAGTTTTACTTTATATTATAAAATTTTAGCTCACTCACACCATATGCTTATGTATACCCTAGTTTTACCCTAACCCTATTTTATCCTTGATTAGGCAATCTCAACCCTCAATTGAAAATCACTCACACTACATGCATATACACCCTAAACCAACCTTTCACCTAATATTATATATATTCCAAAACTACTTCTTCTCTCCCAGCTCTTTCCTCCCCCGCGCAACTACCTGCAAGCCAGCAACTCTTCTTCTTCGTCGGTCTCTCTCTAATTGAATTTGAGTAATCTTCTTCTCTTTCTTTCTTGATTTCTTTCTTTAATCTCTTTATCTCTCTGTTTTTATCTCTCTCTCTCTCGTCCTTGCTTCGTCTCCCTCCCTCTCTGTTCTTTCGGTCTCTCTCTCTTTCATCTTCATCTCTATTTCTTCTCCATCTATTTCGTTTTCCATCTCTATCTATGTCTCTCTCTGCTTCTCTCCTTATTCCCCTTTCTCTTCTCCTCTCAGATTCCCTCTCTGTTTTTCTTCCTCTCTCTGTTTCTTTCTCCTTCTTGTTCTCTCTCTCTCCCTTTGCTTCAGTTTACTTGGGCTGGTCTGAACCGGTCCATTAGATAAAATCAAATCGGACAGGTCTGAACCAACCCGGTCTGAACCATTTGACCCGAAACTTTATCTTTTGACTCTGGACCTGATATATTATTTTCCGACCTCGTTCTGAACCATTTGACCCGAAACTTTATCTTTTGACTCTGGACCTGATATATTATTTTCCGACCTCGTTCTGACCGTGTTGCACTGTTTTAATTAAATCTATATTTTCTATTCTATGATATTAAAAATGTGTTTATATTGTTTTATTTCAAAACAATTTAGTGATTATATTTTTTGGATTTCATTGGATTTCAGGTCATTAATTGTTTAATTCATTCTTCCGCTTCAGGTAAGTGGGCTTATATAATGGTGTGACTCCCGTTGTTATATGCTTTGTGTAAGTGAATTTATATCGTAATGTGACCCATGTGTGATAAAAATGTATATGCTTGTGTAAGTGAATTTACATTGTAATGAGACTCAGGTGTGATAAATGTAATATGTGTTATTCTCATCAGCTTTAATTGTCTATCAACATGTTACGTTCATATATAATGTTTAGTTATTAATGTGATTATCATGAGATAAATGTCTGAGTATGACTAATTTTACGTTAGTATATTATCGTGTTTGATTGTGTTATATGTATCAGTATGCATTATATGATTAATTATTGTCATATGTTGGATTATGCAAGTTATGAGGTTAATTCATTCAAGTGGTAATTAAGAAAAATATGAACTTAACCATGACCTTTAGTTAATAAGAAATCAGGACTGTTCACGTTATGTTCTGTTAAAAGAATGGGGTGTCATCTGTTCATGCTTTCGTCACACATAGGGTGTTATCCGTGTTCATGTTTTGGTCATTCATTAGGTGTCATCTGTAAATGTTTTCCGTCACTCATGAAGTACCATCTGTACACATTTTTTATCACCTATGAGTGCCATCTGTCTATCGTCCAATGAGTGTCATCTGTTTCGTCGCCCGATATGTGCCATCTGTTTCGTCACCTAATTCGTCGTGATGTGTTTCAGTTAACGTGTGATCAGTTCTGATTAGGTTGTTAACTAGAGGATATGAAAAGCCAAGATATGATTAAGATTGTTAAATGATTCTGTTTGAGACACGTGTTATCTGCGTGCTACGTTAAGCCATGTCATGATTAAGTACGTTACTTTATTTCATTTATTTTATATGTCAAGTTTAGTTATGTTATGTCATGATTGTATTTATGACATGTTGATGCATGTTATTATGTGAGTTTTCTTACAGAGTATTTTAAAATACTCATTCCCCCACAGTTATTTAATACAGGTGGTGATGGCGAGTAACATGAGTGGGAGACTGCCATAACCGGTTAGATCAGATGAATTTATGTTTTCAGTTTATGATTTGATTTAAAACTTAGGAAAACGTTTTCTGTTAAACTTGATTATTCAAGTAGTTTATTTTACGTTATGATTTTCTACGAATTATGATGAGTGAAAGTTTCATGAATTATGGATTTTAAGTTTTGACTTTATTTCAGAATTTAATTCATTTTTTTCGAGATTTTATTAATTATGCATCTAAGATACTTTATCACTTCCTCTATTTTATGATTAAGATTCCGATCATGGATAAGTTTAATGCTTCCTCTATTTAAGGTCAGGGGTTTTCCATCATGAGTAAATTAAGAATTTTCAATTTGGGATTTTTCTCAAAATTAGGGTTTGTTTCAAACTTGAGATTTCAAAATTATGAAATTACACATATGTTTAACCCTCAAGGATCGGGGCGTTACATATTTCCACCTATAACGAGGCGACAAAGTGGAAGATCTAGGACATAGAGAATTTCATCTAGAGGTGAGGAAGTAGTGAGAAGGAAGTGCAAACGTTGTGGGCAAATTGGCCATAACCGACAAACGTGCAGAAATCCAATTCTTCTATCTCAACGGGATGACCAAGCCACTTAAATATAAATAATGATATTTGTAGACCTAAATTAGATATTAATATATAAATCTACTTGTGTTTGTTATTTAATAATGTCATAAAGTTTAATTAGCCTACATGAAGCCTGCACGATACCCGTGAAATCATCGGGATGAACAAGCCACTTAAAATATAAATAATGACAATTGTAGACTTAAATTAAATATTAATATAGAAATATACTTGTGTTTGTTATTCAATAATGTCATAAAGTTTAATTAGCCTACATGAAGCCTACCTAATGCTCGTGAATTCATCGTGTAGGCTACATGAAGACTACACGATGCCCGTGAAGTCATCGTGTAGGTTACATGAACACTACATGATATTCGTAAAATCATTGTGTAGGTTACATGAAGACTATATGATGCACGTGAAGTCATCGTGTAGGTTACAGGAACACTACACGATGCCCGTAAAGTCATCGTGTAGGCTAAATGAAGCCTACACTAAACACATAATAACCAAAAGCATTCATAATCCATAATTCACAATTTGAGGGTGTATAAAAATAAAAAGTGTGTTAACAAAACTACGGTTCCAAATTCTTAAAATCATGAGCATAAAAAATCCATAAAATATATCCAAATTATTTTGGTACAACTACGCCACGTGCAAATAACACAATTGCAATTCGTCTTCATATTCTGGCATTTACTATTGAGTTATTTCTTGGAGGTTCTTGCATGCGAGGACTTTGACAAACTTAAAAGTAAATACCACAATCAAACCTACAAAATACATGAAGTGCAAAACACAACTAAATAATATATATGAAATTTTAAGTGTTAAAAAAATGTATATTTCACTTACCCATTATCTTATTGTGGACACTTCATGATCTTATAAATGTTCATCATTTGAAGCAGCTGAGGGAAAATATTCATAAAAGGTTTCATTATTTCAATGTACAATGAGCTTTGATATGGCGTGTTCATGGAGTTATATATATTAATACACTAGCCATTCAAATCAAGCTCAACCGCAATCCAATAAGTGTGGTTGACATTCATTTGAAAGATAACCTTATCAGACTGTTCCCAGCTCCTTCCAAAATTCATCTGCAAGCCGAGGACCAGGTACCGAAGTAGATCATGAATGTCAATATCCCATTACACGGGATCTTGCTCAAACTCTTCCATTCGGCTAGACAGATTCCCCTGTAATGTCATGGGAAAAAACTTAAATCCTCAATGTCATTAAAAACGATCATGATGGCTACATGATGTCTATACGAGGCCTTCCACGAGCCTCGTGTAGACTTCATGTAGTCTCCGGCCTTCGTATACTTCATGTAGTCTACATGAGGCAATGTGAATGACTCGTGTAGACTACGGTGTACACTTCATTAAGTTCAAAAACAAATTCTACCTACTTGCAGAATCAAATCACCAACATTGATTCAGATATGAGAGTTGTAGTCTTGCAAATACCTCCTCATGAGCTCCAGTAGGTAATAAAAATTAGTTAAGATAATTATATTTATTTTAAATACCACATTAAAAAAATTATAAATAATTTCTTACATATGACTCAAGCCTTGATAATGTGAAGAGACTAGTCTTTTGAACCAGGTAACGTCAACAGTGCAAAATCCAATGTCTACTTTCTCGTTCATGTCCAACATAATTATATATCAAAATTAGGTACACGATTGGTTTACTACACGGTGGCTACACGATTTCAGTGTAACCATCGTGTATACTATACGATGGCAACACGAGGTTAGTGTAACCATCGTGTATACTACATGATGGCTACATGATATCAGTGTAAACATAATGTATACTATACAATGGCTACACGAGGTCAGTGTAATCATCGGGTATACTATAAGATGGATACACGAGGTCAGTGTAACTGTCGTGCAGTATACACGATGGCTACACGAGGTCAGTGTAAGAAGTAAAATTACAAAACTTACTTTGCCCTTGGAGAGGTGAACCAGGCTTTAAAATGGGCTTCATCCGCTGAAGATACATCACCATATGGTTGAAAATGTTTGAAGTTTATTTTGGCAACAATATTCTCAGCAGCTTTTTTCCTTCGTTGCTTCTTCTTTTCAACATTTTCGGTTTCCCAAATAGGTGACTCTAGGACCCGAGTTCTCTTTATCTTTCTTTTACCGAGTTCTCAAGGCAGACGAGCTCTTCTTCTTCTCCATCGTTGGACTGCTCTGTCGACCGAACTGAATCCATCAATGTAGATATTATCGATGCAATATTTTCTTCTTGTTTTGTTTCTTCTTCTTCTTCTTCTTCTTCTTCTTCTGCTTTTTTTTTCAGCTTCTTCTTCTTTTTTTATTTCTTTTTTCTTCCTCTTTAATTCTAATTCTTATTTTCTTCACATTCTTCTGTTCTTTTTCTTCTTCTTTGTGTATTCTTTTTCTTCTGTTTCTTCTGCTTCTTTTGTTTTTCTTGTTTTTCTTCTTTTTTTTTGTTTTTTCTTTTGTTTGTTCTTCTTTTTCATTTTTTTCTTCCATTTGATTTGTCTCTTCTATTTCTTCTCTTTTTTATAACTTATTTCTCTTTTTCATCTTCCTTCTTTTCACATTCCTCCTCCTTATTACTTTGTTTCTATTCTTCTTCTTATCTTCCTTCTTTTTCTTATTCTTCTTTCTCACCTTCTATTTCTTCTTTCTCTTCTTCTTTCTCTACTTATTTTTCATCTTTTTCTTCTTCCTTTTCATCTTTTTCTTCTTCCTCTTCTTCTTTTTCTTCTACCTTCTCTTATTCTTTTTCTTTTTGTTTTTTTTAACTTTTTCTTCTTCTTTTTCTTCTTTTACTTCTTTTTCATTATGTTTCTTCTCTTCTTCTTCTTCCTTCTCTACCATCTCTTCTTCTTTTTCATCCTTCTCTCCTTTTTCATTCTTTTTCTCGTCCTTCTCAGTCTTCATCTTCTCCCTGTCCTTAGCCATCATCATGGAAGATCGAAGACAGAATGAGTAATCATCTGGCCTCGATGTTGCCAGATGATCCATATAAATTTTAATTTGAGAAATTACAAAGGAAATGTATTATTGCATGGAAAGAATCTTCTTGTCCATTGAAGTGATCTTTTGGTCCATTTCAATCAGACATTTTCTCACCTAATCTTCATGTCCATTGAACTTCTTCGACACAATTTTCTTCTCCTTTGTTTTTTCAACGGCCTCTTCGGACCTCTTCCTCCTTATCTTTTTCTCCTCTTCCTTTTCAATGGCCTCCTCATCTTCATTAGCTTCCACTTCTACTGGAAAGGGTGACTGAGGAGGCGTCGACTAAAAAAAATATGTAATAGCAAGCAGACAAAATAGAAAAATGGTGACTACACGATCGATTACATGGACCTCGTGTAGTTTTCATGTAGACTACACGATCGGTTACACGAACCTCATGTAGTCATCTGTAGACTACACGATCGGTTACACGGATCTCGTGTAGTCATCTTGTAGACTACACAATGGTTACATGGACCTCGTGTAATCTACACGATGGTTACATTGATCTACATGATGACTACACGAGATCAGTGTAACCATCATGTAGACTATATGAGGTCAGTGTAACCATCATGTAATCAACATGATGACTACACGAGATCAGTGTAACCATCGTGTAGACTACACGATGACTATACGAGATCAGTGTAGTCTACATGATGACTACACGAGGTCTGTACTCAAGAAGAAGAATGGTATAAAATAATTTTGAACATACCTTCTCTCAAACTACCGATCTCTAGTAGCTTTTTTTCTTTTTCTTCCACGGTAGAGACCAATGAAAGAATTGTCAACTAAAAATGTAATAAATATAAATTAGTATGTGTGAAAGTAATATAAATTAACTTGTCAACATAATTCACCAACATACATTCTCCTTTGAAAAAATTTCTTTTTGAAGGTTCTCAAGCGGTACTATTGTGGTCGGACACCACTTCAGAGTCCTTGACACTTTGGTCGAAATGTGGTTACTATACAAACTACCCACCAAGGGGATAGTTTCAAATATCCATGCCTATTTAAACAAAAGAGAGTAATTCAATATCTAGTACATAAATAATTCAATACATTGCTACATAGAATTAAATAAATTGTACTTGGAAGGAAAATGAGCATCCATTGAGTGAATATCCATGAACAACAGCGGGGGAATTCTGTATTTTTTTCTTGATCTTTAAGATCACAAAAAATAGTTTTTGTATTCTTGACAACTAATAATGATTTCATTGTTTTGGAGAAAGAGAGCTCTCCCATGGATATTGGTTGAACACAGCAAGGTCATCAACCAAAACCAACCATCTTTTCTCAATTAGGGTACGGTTCTCCTTCCCCAACAGAAAATCTCTAGCAAATAAATCATAGTCATCTTAACCCGATCAGAATCTGCCTTATATTTAGAGTTTTTGAATTTCTCCTCCAACTCACCCATGATTATTGATTGGGTTTGGGAAAGTACATATCAGAGAGTCTGTTGGGGCCACGGGTCTTCTTCTCATCCCGGGCTTCGCCAAACTTTAGTCTGGTCATCAGCGAGAACTCTTTCTTGGAGAAGCACAGTGGTTCCATATTGACAAGAAACCAGATTTCCTCCTCAGATGAAGTGTCGTTAATATATTCGGCCTCCCTAGCCAGCACCTAGTGACAAACAGTTGTTGAAAACTTCATGGCTGGGAAATCATTGAGATGGCCAAAGCATGTCCCTAAATAGGGAGAGTTGAGGAGTTGTCAGCTTGGTCTTAATAACCTCTATGCAATGTGTATTGCACTTTGCATTGAGTCTTTCTTTTGGAATTCTGTAACGTTTTGGATGTATCTTAGTTGCATCTTGATGAAGTCATAACCTTTAGAAAATTCAAGAAAACATAAGATCAGAAAATGTACACGATACTCGTATAGTCATCGTATAGACTACATGAGCTTTACACGACCCTCGTGTAGCTACACGAGAGGTACCCGATCCCGGTGTAGTCCACATGTAGTCTACACGAGGCCTACATGACCCTCTTATAAACTACATGAGGGGGACACGTTCATTGTGTACACTATAGGATGGTTACACGACGAGCGTGTACTTAGAAAACAGACACTCACCAACACCAGAACCTCAGCAATTCAGAAAAAAATACCCATAAACCCAGAAGAAATAAACACTCAGAAACCCAGAAAAATAAATATTAGAAACCCAAAAAATAACCTTGTTGTGATTCAGACATCCACAAAAAACCAAAACGCAGAAACAAAAAAATAACCTTGTTGTGATACAGAGAGAGAGATGTTGCGACTTTGAGAGAGAGAGAGAGATAGAGAGTAACAATTAGAGAGAAATTAGGAAAATGCAAGTGAGTTACACGAAGGGGTGGGGTTTCGTGCAATGAAAATGTGTAATCATCATTTTTTTTTCAAATTGTCGTTTGGAATTCGTGAAGGGTTTTTTGGTAACTTCACAAGATAATTGAAGGTGGGCCGTCAGGGTAAGCAAAAATTAGTGTATGGATCGAATTCTACAAAATGATTAATGTAGGGATCGAATTCACATCATTATTTAATATGTCACATCAACACTTAACATGTCACGTCAGTGTTTCCATTAAATTCAGTTCACAAAGAGTAACAGAAGAACAACATTGAGACGTTAAATAAATTTGGATGGTAAAATTGAGATTTTTCAAAGTACGATGATCAAATAAAAAAGTAAGATAAATTACGATAACCAAATTGATAAGTTTTTCAAAATGTTATTAGAGGAAAAGTCTGAAGTAAACATCATTTAAAAGACTTTGACAAAAAAACATTAAAAGAAAGAAAATAAGAGTGTAAGCAACTGTCAGATTAAAATATAACAAAAAAAACTACAAAAAAAAAGAAAAAGAAGACCATAGTGGATTGACTATTTATTTATTACTAGGTCGGGGCACGTGCGTTGCACGTGTCTGTAGTTATGTCATTTTGGTATTTGAAAATTAATCACAATGTCAATTTTTCATGAAATTTTTTTACATAAATTCCATTGTATCAAAAGGTAGAAAAATAAGACTAACAATAAAATAAAGTAAATTAGCCATACGCAAAGAGTGGATTGAACACACTTGACTAACTATTTACTGATAAGCTAAACAGTTCGATCCTTTATCCAAGCACTTCCACAATAGAATCACCAACGGGCTAGCACATTTTATGTACATGACAAAATATTTCCTAAACAACGTGACCAAAAAACTGCAAACCTATATACATGTCACGTAAAACAAAGATTTCTTTTGTTCATCTGCGTTCTTGTTATCGTGGGGGCTCCACTAACAGATTCTACCAATTGCAGAGGTAGAGGTAATTGACATTGCTGAAGAAATGGAACCATCATCGTCTATATCTTCATGTTCCCCAACATCGTTGTACTTTTTTATGATGTTATATCTTTTATTGTGGAACAATTTCGTACATTTGACGTGCAATATGTAGTTTTTATTGTTGGAAATTGTGTTGTGTTCTTCAAAGTGGTTTTGTTTCTCCTGAAATTAAATGAAACGATATAATTCAATGCTTTACTTCAAATAAGGTAGTATATCGTACAGTTATAAATTCTAATAAATGAGAAATGTCTACAATTTTACCTCGTCAGTGTAATTCCATATTTGTTCAGCGGTACAAGACCAGAGCTCTTCAGCATCTTTACCTAATATGGTGGCAAGTAAGTGCCCAATTCATCACAAATTTGTAGCTCAGCTCGGCATCCTGAGAATATGTTTATCAAGTATTATAAATATAATAGATAAGAACCATTTATAAACGTTAACGCATAAATATATAGTAACTGTTACTAAAAGAGTGATGTTAATTATACCTGGGGAGTGCAAGGGAATCTAGCTTATGACAATAATTACAAGTGAAAGAATATTTATATTGAGCTGATGTTGCTCAGTTGCAGTCTTCACAGGCCAAGTACCAAAATTATTGCGTAACATTTGGTATTTCAATTGTCGCTTTCGTCCAAAAAGTCGTGTACTGTTGTTCATATTAGGAAAAATAAAATTATTTACTAAGTAATATTATTCAATGAAGTATAACATATGACAGGAAAATAAACATGATAAAAATATTAAAAAGATAATATACTAATTAACGTGTCAGCCGTATCGGGAACCTGGTCAGTTTAATGAGATGATCTTTCATTTGAGGTGGTGCCATCAATGGAAGCATCCCGCTCGAACTTTGTTGTACTATTTCTTGTAGTTTACCTCTTCATTCTATTCTCCTATTAATATTTAATTATAGGAGAAAACTTTAGATAAGATGTATGTATATTAGAAGCTGAAAAATATTTATCATAATTGTTTTTGTAATACCAGTGATAACGCGCAATGGCCTCTTCCAACATTGGATTTGTGGCAATAAAACTTTCCATCTAGATGATAATGATAGACCTAAACAATGAAATAGTTTCGTATAGAAAGAATATTTAATATGTTGATCAGAAATAAAGAACAAAATATTATTTAACGAAACATTGAACATACCGTAGAAGGAAACGATTTTTAGGTGACTTCCTAACACAAATCGGCATGTTATATGAAGTGTACCGAACATTAACAACTTGTGAGAAAATTTTAGCTACAAAATGCTAAAAAATTCCAACCAGACTTAATTCCAATCCCTATTACAAAGCTCGTCTGCCCAATAACATATTCATGTTGTTATAAGAAGAAAAACTTTTCAATATCTCAAAATTTTCACAAGGGATCTCTAAAATTAAGTAGTTCAAGGGAAATTATTTTTGTTTAATCTAAACATTGATATTAACATGACACATTTATTTGGTTAATAAAATTTGGAAACGTGTAGTACGCTAGTGTTACTATAAAACATGAACTTACCTATGATACTCACACTGCAGTTTGTTGCATCCTTGGTATAGTCATTCTCAGAAGAGTCGTGCCATTAGTATAACAACCTGAAATCATGTATTTTCATGACATCATAATGTTTGTAAGAAAAACTAATAAGAAACAAAAAAAACATTATACTTTATCAAAATCCTTCTCTGCTAAACCAATATGGTTGAGATAATATATGCATCAGTATAAAATTAGATCACATAATATGAAGTCTACAATTCAATGTGCCCAAGTTAGAAAAATTGGCCTAAACTTATGAAATCCTTTAGTCATTAGAAAATAAAGAACCTAAAGGACCTTAAAATGAACATCAACCATAAAAATTTCAAACGTAAATTCAGTGAAAAAGAGAATGCATACACACCGAATTGAGAAGTGAAACCCTTTGTCTGGATCAGTCTCACATAGTCCAAGAGAAATACTGAAACCGAATTTTTTTTTGTTTCATCTCCCTTTCTCACGTCTACATTTACAAACGGGAAAATTTAAATGCATTCCAAACATGAAAATTGAATGGGGAAAGATGAATATAGTTGCATAAAAATATTTCATAGCTTTAGCTTCACCACATACAAAGGCTTCATTTTGGTGGCAAATTACATATAAAAATACTAATAACCAAGGCTCGTCTAAAGAATGACAAGAAGATTTTGAAACAGAATTTATAGAATCAGGAATAAGCTTATCCCTTGTTCTCATTCAACTTTCATGTTTGTAATGCTTTCATATGCTTGCTCCCCACCCTTTTCTACCTAAACATAACTGATGCTTTTTCACATGCTAGTTACCCCGCCCCTTTCTATTATTTTCCTGATGACAATTCCATTATAGAAAAATTTCATACAAAAAAGTTCCATCATAGAAAATAACATAAATATGATTTACACACAGATATTGCGACGAAGGTAAATTTTGAAATGAATTTGATATTGGACATGTCAACTGGTTGAAGCTTAAATCCCTATAACGGAAATTGAACAATAAGAAGCTAGGATTGAAAACAGAAGATATAAATAATGTACAAAGTAAGTGTATTCAAGTCCTTTAAGGAATTAAAATCACAACTCAAAGGGTTGTTTAAAAAAAAACAGGTAAAGATAGACATGTGAACCATTTTCTCATGTTATCAATAAATAATAATGTATGTAATGCTTAAATCGTTGGTTGCAGCTTTGAAAATTTGCTAATTTGCTCTGGAATTCCTCCAAACACCCTACAATTTCTCAGAGAACTACGAAAGAAAGTTAAGGGAATTCATTTATGTTTCACATTTAACAAAATCACATGAAAGACTACATTGGAAATAAGACTTGCTTTTACAGAGTCTTACAGAACGGACAAACTTCTTTGGTTCTCCAAGAAATCCAGAGAAAAATTTTCCCAACTATACTCACCAATTCTCTTAAATTTGAAGTAAAAAAATGAAAATTTGTGCTTTCGTACAAAATAGAGTTTTGATTGTTGGCATGTTAAAGAAAGAAATACTTCTCATTTTCAGCACCAAAATGCATATGAAAATATGTTATTAATGTGACAACTAAGGTAAAAGTTGGGAAAGAGAGAAATGATCATTGCTATAAGAAGAAAATAAAAGACACATAGACACCTAATAAAAAATCGGAGCCTTACAGATCCTCTAATTTAATCAAATCCCTAAGGTTGCTGGGAATCGGGCATTCGAGCAATGTTCCTTGAAGTCTCCTCTAATTTAAATTTCAACTGTAAAAAATGTTACTTGTGAATTGAGAAGAAAAAGAACAAAAAAGATAGAACTGACAGAGATATTCAGTCTTCAATATGAGTTGATATTCAAGGGTAATTTATACAGACATGACTATTAATTATGCTAATACATGAGTGGGAAAATATATATTAACATGTACAAAAGTGATGAGATAGGTCCACTCACTCCACTACTATTAATGTATCTGAGTGGGAAATGGATACATAAATAAGAAACACAATGCCACATGCCAAGAATAATGAAATTAGAAAATAGTTGTTTTCATCACAGTTGCATGTGGTTCCACTTCTAACATTGGTATAAAACCTCAGACACCATCATTTAGACACCTACACCTAGTGACACCTGGAACAACACCGAATTGGCTATGGTTAATGACAAGAGTCATCAGTTACTAAAGTTTAAAATGGCTTTGGAGATATAATACAATTGAATCTAACTATACCAGGAGCAAATATATTGAACTTGATATCAGTGCAACTCACACTATTGTAAGGAGGTCAACTTTCCTAGCTCTGCAGGTTATAGACCTTTAAAATTGTTAGGGTGGAAACTTCTATGAATAAAAATATTTTCATCAAATTTGAATTGAAAAGATAGACAAAAGTTTACGAAATAGACACAATCATAACATTAATCTTCACGAAGATAGAGAGTGATAAGAATAACTCACATAAAAATTTTGAGAGATAAAAGTTTGCAAAAGCGTAAAAAAGCATATAAGAGTAGCCACATTCAAAGTTTTGTCTACCTGTTAATCTAGACAAATCCAAACTGTCCTGAACAACATTCATACTAATATTATTTGGTAAATCCATCTCCATAGTTCACCCTCCTTCAGTTTCCCATAGAATATTTAGAATAGTGACATTCGTTACATACATATTAACCAAATGTTTCATACTAATTTAATGATAGTCGACTGACAAAAACAACTAGATTCACACTATTCCTGAAGAAACCTCACCTTTCACTCATAAAACAGAGAAAGAAAGAAAAATAACACTTTGAACATATAAAAGTCAGCACTATTTCGATGAATTTGTTAAATTTTTTTTGGGAAATTTAAATGATGATTCACCCAGTTCATGATAAACCATGACTTGTGGTTTATTCAGGATAGGACTTTCAACCTAGATTTTGTATAAAATCAGCTGCCAAATAATGAAATTGCCATACTTGAGTAGTCAAACACACTTATCTTATCTAGCATAATACCATTAATTACTTGAGTAGTCAAACATATTTATCTTATCTAGCACAAAATATTTAGATTAGTGACATTAGTTACATACATAATAACCAAATGCTTCATAGTAATTTAATGATAGTCGACTGACAAAATTAACTAAATTCACACTATTCTTGAAGAAACCTCACTTTTCACTCATAAAACAGAGAAAGAAAGAAAAATAACACTTTGAACATATAAAAGTCAGCACTATTTGGATGAATTTGTTGAAGTTTTTTTTAGAAATCTAAATGATGATTCACCCAGTTCATGATAAACCATGACTTGTGATTTATTCAACAAAGGACTTGCAACCTAGATTTTGTATAAAATCTAGCTGCAAGATAATGAAATTGCCATTACTTGAGTAGTCAAACACACTTATCTTATCTAGCACAGTACCATTAATTATTTGAATAGTCAAACACACTTATCTTATCTAGCATAATACCATTAATTAGCACAATACCATTGAACGTCGTCACTAAAATCCAAGAGCATACAACTCTTCAATTGAAAAAAGATAATGTTCTCTGTCTTTTACGTAATATCTCTTTTCTAGCTTCAGGTAGTTGAGAGTATTTAGAAACATTGTGACATTTCATTATAAAATTTGAAAGGGGTCAGAAGCGTATAAAAGTAATTTTCAGATAAAATATGTGATTATATATTTAACTAAATTTAAGTAAAGGTAAAATGTAATCAAACGCACAAGGTGATGTGTGAAACACAACAAAGGTTGAGAAGTTGTCAAAAGATATGTCAATATCATATCAGAGAGGGGAACACATCTTTCTTTATGAAGTAAAGTATAACAAAATGAATATCACATCAGTTACTTCCTAAAGATTGATATCAAAACAAATAGTTAGGAAAATATATATAAACAATAAAGCATGAATATGAAAGGGTGAACATTTACCTTAAGTACAGTTTGTGCTCAGCAACTAAAGTCAAGCACCTTTCTTATCCTGCATTTGTAAAGTGAAAGCTCATTATATCCGTGTCCATAAGATAATTAATAGGAAACTAACATATTGGTATGAATAAAAGCGTTATGCTAATGACTTATCACCTATTAGAATCTCAATTGTGTTCAACAACTTAACATTATATTATCTATCTTTAAAGTAACACTCAAAAAGTGAACATCACTATACAACATATAAAAAATGCATCAGTTATAATATATCATCCTACTTCCATAGAAGAAGCAAACCATTCTACTAAAACATAACTTGATTCCAGTAGTTTTTGATAATTTTCTAAACCATCTAATTTAAGCAGTTGACAGCGATTTTATGGCCCACAAGCATTTGAAATATAATTGAAGCACATAGATGTGTAGAAACTATCATATACATGATGGCTCTATAATCTAGAGATGTTTATGGAATGTTTGTCCAAAACATGAACACAAGAGAGAATTATCTTAGTGAATCAAATTGACAATTCTAAAATAGCCTCCCCCTCCCCTCGTGCCTATATGCAGCAACTTAGAATCAAAATGAAAGACCACTTCACATAAAGCATGCAGTAGCAAAGTATGAATCACTCTTATACTTAAACGCAAAGCAGAGTAAGTCCTAAAAGCCATTCAAGCATATAATGGTCAAGGGAAATAAAATGGATAGAAAATATGAAGATCATTGCAGCCAGAAAATAAAGCTGCAATAGTTGCATAATTTAACCACATTAAGCGTTATCAGTTGAGGTGAAGGGCATTTGAAAACAAAGAAAAATTACTAAATAAAGTGCAGCATCAAAGAATTTGACAGCTTATCGTTGATAGCTCTTTTTCAAAGGTAACCATAAGTTATTGATTTAAATAGACATGGTTTTTTATATGAAGGTAACTAATAGTTGAACCATGCTCTCTCCAATTAATATTAACAATGTTACCTAAATACAATGAGGTCTAGATTTTCTTATTAATTACAAGTACTCTCTCTATTCTAGATTTTCATAATCTCTTATTTCCATACATTTCCAATCTATATTCTGATTTCTTTTTTCATTTTCATAGTCTGTACGGCGAAAATATTTGAACATAACAATTTAATTTCTAAAATTTCACTGGTAATTTATACACCTGAACTATTTCTTAACATCAAATACTCTTAAACTATGTGGATTAGTCATTCAAACCCATTCCCACTAACTTTTGTTAGAAACCAAAAAGTTTTAAACTTAAATTACAACATTTTCATCAATTAATAACTAAATAAAATACTAAATAAACTAATATATCACTAAAAACTAAAAACCTTAAAAAAATATCCAAATCCCTAAATCCCCTACCGAGTTCACCTTCCCCGATTCCATTCCCGATAGCTCCCCCTTTGCCACTCACCCCTACTTCCCCGAGCATCTCTTCCCCTCCCCCTTCTTCCCCAACCCGCCCCTACTAATTCAAACTACCAATCAAACTTTGTGGGAATAATTGATCCGGACAAAATTCAACAAACACCATTAAATTAAAACATTTACCCATCAAACTAACTTCAAAGTCAAGTAATTTTAAATTATGTTACATATATTAGGATTCTGATCTCACATAAATATATACAAACATGAGAGATACAATCAAATGGTAAATGCGATTTCTTTCTTGTAGTTTCAGAAAGAGCTGTAATTGGTGTAATTAATTGACCTACAAAATTTTTTAGGTGAATCAAACAAATCCATATTGCAATTAAGATTTGGAAATATAATGAAAGGCCATGGGCAATCCCATGTTCTGAAATGGCGTAAGAGTCCAAATCGGGAGTAATTTTTGTAAGAAATCAGTGTAGCTTTTTAAAAAATAAAAACTTTTAATCGATCACACAACTGATTCAATCAAACACACCAACACACAATAATCCAAAGCACTACCATCTCACATATAAATTGTTTTCTCTAGTCTTTAAGTTCTAATAATTAAGAAGAGTGACTTAACGTGCGTGTGATACTTGTAATTAAATCTCTCTCAAATTTCACAAAGAAAATTAGATATCCTCTTAACCCCATCTTAATATGACACTCATAAAATCTAATTAACTACACTTCCATCATGAGAAGCTCACTCTAAATAACCAGCCAAAATAAATGGTCAAATTCACCATAACTATACTGACCAAAATAACTAAAAACAGCAAACATATTTTATACAAAAATATTTGAACATACAATTTCATCTCTAAAATTTATTCGTAACTGAAAACCATGTCTATTTAAATCAATAACTTATGGTTAACTTTGAAAAAGAGCTACCAACGATGAGCAAATATGTAAAGCAAATTTTTCCTGCAATAAGAAAAATAAATATTGTAGTTAGTTTACATTAATCGAAAGCAAATACAAAAGTGCTAGGAGTAAATTAATCACGATGTCAACTCAATAATACAAAAATGAACTTATTCAATACAAAAAAACAGAAAACTAAAGATGAGGAATTATTTGATCACACAACTAATTCAATCAAACACACCAACACACAATAATTCAAGCATTGCCCTCTCACATATAAACTGCTTTTTCCAGTCTTTAAGTACTAATAAACAAGGAGTGACTTAACGTGCGTGGGATACTTCTAATTAAACCTCTCTCAAATTTCACATAGCAAATTAGATATCCTCTTAACCCCATCTCAATATGACACTCATAAAATCTAATTGACTACACTTCCATCATGAGAAGCCCACTCTAAATAACCAACCAAAATGAATTGTCAAATTCACCATAACTATACTAACCAAAACAACTAAAAACAGCAAACAAGATAGGATGACGCTTGTGGCTTACATTGATCCCTAAAAACCCAATGAAAAATCATTTTGACAGTAAACGTAAGAACAAATAGCAATAAATGAAGAGTCATTCCGAAAGGCAGAGAAAGATTGAAGAGAGAAGAAGAGAAGCACAACGCACCCCAATAACAGAGAACCAAACACAATGTAGATTGTCAAGCAAGACACCTATATATAGAACAATTGAATGATAAAATAAAAAAACCATCATTACCTCCGATGATTACACACAGCAGCCAACCTGAACGATTACAACCGACAGGCTGAATGCACGTGATTGTCTTGTGCTGTGATAGTGAGCAGCCTGACTCCATCACCTGAACGCACATGGCCGCCTATGGAGCTCAAAGATTTCATAGCTCTGCAACACCTCTACAAAAGGAACCTATGGAAAATAGGCTTCACAGGTGTTTAATCAATATGAAGGCATAAGAGAAAAATAAAAATAGAAGGATTAAGCTTATCACTACCCCTTACTCCTATCGAAAAGCACCCGCAAATTTTGAACCACACCGTTCGACGTAGGGGCTTCGTTAACTATGATAGACTCTATCAAAAAAACTCGGGGTCATTGTCAGATCCTGCAAACACGCTCCTGCGGTCGTCGACGGACAGCGGCCTGATCCCCGCAAACACCCCAATCGGCCTTGCCAAGTCTCCCCCACAGATAAGCTTGGAAAGGTTCTCCCATGGGCCTGTGGAGAACCTTCGAGACCCTATCTCCCCCCCTAGGCATGCAATTGATGCACAATTAAATCTGCCACAATCAAGGGATGAGATCAATTGATTTTTACGGTTCAGATACAATCCCATCAATTATACGGACGGCCCAGATCAAGTCAATTGAACGAACAAAATAAAAAAACATCATTACCTCTGATAATTACACACAGCAGCCAACCTGAACGATTATAACCGACAGGCTGAATGCACGTGACTGTCTTCTGCTGTGACAGTGAGCAGCCTGACTCCATCACCTGAACGCACATGGCCGCCTATGGAGCTCACAGATTGCATAGCTCTACAACACCTCTACAAAAGGAACCTACGGAAAATAGGCTTCACATGTGTTTAACCAATATGAAGGCATAAGAAAAAAAATAAAAATAGAAGGATTAAGTTTATACCCTTACTCCCATCGAAAAGTACCCGCAAAGTTTGAACCGCACCATTCGACGTAGGGGCTCCGTTGACTATGACAGACTCCATCAGAAAAACCCAGGGTCATTGTCGGATCCTGCACCCACGCTCCTGCGGTCGTCGACGGACAGCGGCCTGATCCCCGCAAACACCCCAGTTGGCCTTGCCAAGTCTCCCCCACCGAGAAGCTTGGAATGGTTCTCCCATGGCGCCTATGGAGAACCTTCGAGACCCTATCCCCCCCCCATTTGGCGTGCAATTGATGCACAATTAAATCTGCCACAATCAATGGATGAGATCAGTTGATTTTGACGGTTCAGATACAATCCCATCAATCATACGGACGGTCCAGATCAAGTCAATTGTCTCATGTAATTCTCAAACACATAAACGATCAAGATCGTAACGATCCAACGGTCCAGGCTCACAAACACTTAAATGCAGCGAAATGACCAACGCACCCCTCCTTCCACCCAGATTTTTCACCCAACTCACACAGCGAAATGACCAACGCACGCCTCCTTCCACCAAATCTGTAGGCTAACTTCAAGCACACCCATCACATAAATAAGATCTGTGGCCTACTTCCATTTGTCGGAACTAAAGCCTGAAGGTGACATTGACTATTTATTTATTATCTGGTTCAACTACAAAATCACTCACTAGGATTTGCTACCAACGGCTAATCACCTTTTACTTCTCCAACATTATCATTTTTAGTGTTGACATTTGTTGCAACTTGGCGACAAGATAAAATCACAAGTCTCTCCGACAACCTCCATGGTGGATTGCTGTTCTAAGTACTGTTCAATCAGTTTATTCAACTTGAATATTCTAAAACATTTTGGCACGTTCTCATAGAGTTCATTTCATGGTGAGTTCAAAACATACAAATCGTTAAGATATTGTATATTATACATCGTTCAATAAATTTTGAATCAAGAATGATAAAAAAAAATTATAAGAGGTTTAACTAATCATCTAAGTGATATCTAGTTAAATATATTCTGACAATTATGCTAATTAATGATCGAGAATCTAGAATCTAACAAGAATGAGCTTTCTTCATATGCCTAACATCATAATGTGATTTTTATCTGGCGTTTTTCTAGAAAAAATCTTTAATTATTAATCTAAATATATTTATTTCCATTGATATTTGACATACATTGTAATACCTTAGGGTAGAAATGATGAAAGGAACACTTACTGACTTGTTGGAAACCCATTGTAATACCTTAGCTTCTGTTTTACTTTACAACTGTAGATGTGCCCTCTTTACTTGACATGAACAATATATAAAAGCAAAAGCTCTTACCCAAATTTGGCAGCAAATGGAGCCCTAGATTTTTCCAATCATACTTTATATATATTTCTCTTTCTCTCTTTTGATTCTTTCTCATTTAATTTCAAAAAAGACTTGTTTTGCATGAAAATGAAAATTTTACATGGTAATTCAGCTGTGGATGTAGACCAAATATAAGCATCGTTGGTTTGCTTATTTGGAAAAATAAAGGTATATATAGTTC